>MU736361.1:133009-168001 GCA_026770625.1 Nicotiana glauca
TCTGAAACATGAACTTGTTCTTCGAATTTCAACAATCCAATACACAATTTAATTTAATGTCCAAATCTACTCTAAATGAACTCAAATTTGAAACATAACTTTCAAATATCATAAAGAACAAATCTCAATCATCAGATTATCAAAACAACAATAAATTTAACAAACTCACTTTGCAATTAAGAAGAAGAAGGAGGAGGAAGTCGAAGCACAAAAAAGAAGAAAATAACAATAAAAAAGAAAAGAAAGATATATGTATCTGAAGTTATTAAAAAATTAGGTATCAATTATCATTTTTTTAAAATAGGTTCAAATTAAATGAATAGCGCAAAACGGAGTGCCATATAAAAAAAATTTATGAACGAGAGACTCGATAAATTGGTGCACAAATGTGGAAATATAATATATATATATATATATATATATATATATATATATATATATATATATTTGACTAACGGTATTATTATTTTGTCTGGACTGCCAAATGTGTAACGAGCCTGACACAATTCCACGTGCCCTAGTGTGGGCCTTCTGGCGGGCCCAATCAGAGGCTGGGCAGATCCTTGTGGGCCAACCTTGTCACGTGGACCTTGGTACACTTGGCCGAAGAATACGTAGAATAATCATTCCTAATCTCCATTGGACCAATCGTTTCTCCCTTCCCACGTGGGACTTAATACCCCATCCACAACCTAATGACATCACCTCACCACTAACTCTGTTGGAAAAAATAATTTAGTTTATTATTACGTATTATTTCCTCCGATTCAATTTATATAAATTTATTTTTTTTGGGTTCGTTTAAAAAACTAATTTATTTTTAAATTTACAAATAATTTAACTTAAACTTATAATTCTACCTTAATGAGAAGTTTTTATAATCACATAAATATTCTTGCCCCTTTTGATTATTTTAAGACAATAAATTTTTAAAAATTTTATTTTTTCTTAAAGTCCGTATCCAATCAAACATGTTCACATACGTCATAATTTTCCTAACTTTCTTTTGTCTTTACAAAAAAGTATCCAACTTTGACCATAGTCTTCGACTCAAATATAGCATTTGTTCGAATCTTTTTAGAGTATATGAGAGTCAAATTGATAAAATATATATGTGAATTTGGATACAGATTAGTTAAATTTTTTGAAATAAAATAACATATTTAAAAATTATATTAAAAATATAATAAATCATAATAATTAACAGTTCAAAATATTCAAAGCTATTTACAGAAAATATGATCGATTTTTTTTTTGGTTTGAATCACTAAATAATAATAAGTTCATACTTTTTTAAATGGATAGTCAGTAGGAGATGGATGGAAATTTTTATTTTAATTAGAGATTTCACATTAAAATCCTAAAAATGAATAATTTTTGATAGTGACAGCTTCAATTTCTTAATTAACCAAGTCAGTGGGTTCCTGATATCAAATATTTATATTAAAAATAAAAGGAAATATATATTAGTCATTACTCTTCACCAAAAACCCTACTCTTCTTATAATTTTCTTTGATCCTCTCTTTCTTCAACTTTCTCCTATATCCTTAATTAAGCTTCTTTTGCAATTCTTCTTCTCCTTCCTTCTACTAAAATCGTCATCTAGTTTCTTCTCATTTTTATAAAACAAAAAGGTAGTCTTCCCTTTTAAAGATCTTTCTTTAAAGTCTATACAATGGGTGATTCTTCTTCTCAATACATCCACATGGTAAGATTATTATTAATATCTTCTTCTTTTCGTATTTCTTTTTTAATATTTATTCTTGTTTCTTTTCCCCTAATTATATTACTAGGTTTAGATGATTGATAATCTCAATTAGTAAAGAGGATTAATGGATGCAGGTGCATCACTTAATTGAGGAGTGTTTGTTATTCAACATGAGTAGAGAGGAATGCATGAAAGCACTCTCCAAACATGCAAATATCCAGCCAGTTATCACTTCCACGGGTAAATCCAACCTTCACTTCTCTTACTTTTTTTCTCTTTCTGTCTATTTTCACCTAAGTAAAACTCGGACTCTTTAAAAATATTATCGAATGTGTGTCAAATCTTTTAAGAATAGTATATTTTTTGAAGGATTTGATAGATACGACAGCAGTTTGGAAAGTCCATGCAACATAGATTATCATTATCTGATTTTTTGTATCGAACTCAAGTAGATTGACATGGAACATGGAAATGAACAATGAAAATGCATATTCAAATAGGTGAGATTAAACAGTAAAAATCCATAGACGCTAGTTTGCCTTTTCCAATATATAGCTAGACTTACATCTTCAGCAATTATTCGATCTGTATGTTTTTATTTTCTTGATGAGGTAAGAACATTTATGACTTATAAAAAACGCAGAATTATTTTAATTGAAAAAGGGTAGTCTACACGCTTTAATTATGATTTTTTCGTGTTTTTTATTTACTAATCGGGTAGGTTATGCGAGATTAATTTTATATTAAATCATAGCTTTCTTATTCTCAAATAGTAGAGTGAAACACATATGCTATGCGAGTGCATGTATCATGTATATGATACGTGGATAGAGATATAATTGTCAATTCAAGTGGGCTTAACAGATATTCTCCTCACTTTTTCCTATTAAATTCCCAACTTCTTTCCCTTACCATCTAAAATTACCAATGTCTGATATATTTTTATAATTTAATTTTAAATTTTGCATTTCATCTAAGGTTTTATAACAATATAAGCATCAAGTTAAGAAATATACGAAATTACAAAATTTAAAAGTATTATAACACCACACAAAAGGTGTTATTAATTATATCTATACTTATTTTCACATCCATAATTTAATTTTGAATACAAGTCATGAATATTCTTGAACCCGTGACTTTTTTTATTAAATCGGCTTACTGCCAAAACAACAACCGCCCTCGCAACCAATTATGTTTTACAGTACACAGCTTTTTATAGCAGTGTCCTCCACAGAGGTACAAAGTAGAAACATAACAATGATTCTAAATTTTCTACAATTCTTTTAACAGTACTAGGAGTCTTTTTCTTTTCTCCCCCATCCCTTGTCTACTAGTCAGCGATTGTAAGATGGTTAAAAGAAAATAACTTTTCACTTGTATTATCTATGAAAAAATAAGTTAAATAATAAACTTTTTAAAAACGGGTCAAATATGAATAAGAATCATGTTATTCACTTAGAAAATGAATAATTAATGAGTTTAACTTTTATATTTGTAAAGCCTCAAATTTGGGGTTCTTCAAGTTGGGGAGGCAGTAATTCCTTCAAAAGTTTATCCGTATTTTGTATTACCTATTTTGACCCGCTCATATCCGACCCGACCAACCCGTTTGCCACCCCTAGGCTAGACTAATTTTGATTCACATCGCGTAAAATTTATATCCACACAAAAATACGAATGCCTTTAATGAAATATCAGTTGTCTTTTTTATCCTTCTCAAATAAAATTCATACTAAAAAAAATATTCATTTAATCATTTTCCCTAATATTTAGCATTTTTAAGTCAACTACAACCTTACGTATTAAAGTTTTCCTTATATAAACAACTACACCGAAATTTCTAATATTTAGGATATCATAATTAACTACATTTACCATATACAATATTATAATACTAAAAATATATATGTTACGTGTTATATTTCCTAAGGGGATGTGGAATTAATGGAAAGAAACGTAAAAATTGCACGGGGCGCCCCTCGTTAACCTGTAGTCGCTTTGTCTTTTTGTTTGCATCCGTACCCATTTTTTAAAAAACGTCATCTTCCCTTTATAACTGAGAAACTTCAGCCCTAGAGCTGAAGTTTCCGGTTACAAAGACAAAAACTTCAGCACTAGAGCTGAAGTTTCCCGGTTACTAAACAAAAACTTATAAAACAAAACTTCAGCTCTAGAGCTGAAGTTTGCGAGTTACAAAACAAAAACTTCAGCTCTAGAGCTGAACTTCAGGCCCGGCTACTAAAATGCTGAAGTTTTGTGTGATTGATTTTGCTACTTCAGCCCCGTGTGCTGAAGTTATGCGAAAAAGCGGGTACGCTTGTAATTTTTTTTGTAAAGTGGGCACAGGTTAAAATGTGACACAAAAAGCGAGTATAGATGCAATTGCCCCGAAAGAAACGGCCAAACTTATATTTGAACACTAACAAAGGCAGTAAAATTTTGATATTAAAATAATAAATAATTAAGCTATTAATTAATTGATTAAAAAGTCAATTCAAATATTTTTCAGTTTCATCATTATTAGTAAATTTATTTTTCAAATGGACAAATAACTTTGGAAAGAAAACTTCGCAATTGTTCTTAAGGTTCATATAATCTAATTTAAGAGGAGATAAAGAGATATATCAACATGGTCTTATTATTACACTCATTTATATCTAGCATATGCTAATTAATCCAAAAATTAAGAAGACAACTAATAACTTCGATAAGTGGGTACAAAGCGAGAAATCATAATATAGCATATGAGAATATATGTAGGACATAATTTTTTTTATTTTAAGCTATCTAAATAGGATTAACATTCCTCATTTTTAGGACCTTACATTTTGCCTATAATATTTTTAATAACTCATGTACATTGGTTAATATGGGTATGCAATATTTAAAATTTATGTATGCGCGTATCTTAAGACTAGTTCCATTTAAAGAGGAGCAGGGCATATTTAAGGGGTTTATGGGACACACGCACTTATGCTCCTAATATGATGTGTGTATATATTATATTATATTATTGGGTGCGCTTCTCTAAGTGAGATTATGAATTCAAACTTAAGACAATCTTATTGACTTTTTCTAGAACTAGGTGCCTGTATAATAGGAGATAAACATGGCTGGTGTAATTTTTTCGTATTAATTAAGTACTTTTTCTTTCTTTCTTTCTTTCTTTGGCTTTGTAGACAGTAAATTGCGTCGAGAAAATAAAATCAAGACCGAAAAATTTGCAGCTATCGTAGTATTTGATTTCAAATATTTTAGTGTACAATCTCTGTGAATCCGTTGATTCTTCTTTTCCAATAGTAAATAAATTCAAGGGTCTTTGAGCTTGATCTTGAATGTATCTTTATTGTCATGAATGATAATCTTGAATTTAACTAGCACGTACTTTGATTTGAACTCGTACTCCTTGAACCATGATTTGTTCTTCGTTCTTGAGCTTGAACTTGATTTGTTCTTCGTTCTTGAGCTTGAACTTGAACTTGATTGCTTGAAACTTAAAACTTGCGGAGGCATTTGCAGCGTTTGATCCACGAGCTCTTTCTTGCTTGTTGTTATAACTTCTGGTCTCTTTTTTGGTTACGAAGACCCCTATTTATAGTTGTGGGAGGGAAGAGTTATGATAAGAATAAACTCTTTCCGACCAATCAAATTAAAGTGTAACAGGACCGCATTTGACTAGCAAGAACATGTCACTTGCACACGTGGTGCGATTTTATTGACCTTTTAATTTGGCTTGGTATGCCTTGTCATTTTGACATGTGGAATGATCCTATTGGCTCTTCCGTTTGACTTGGCGTGACACGTCATTTGACACGTGGCACCAAACTGGCCTTTAGAAATATGACATCTTGGGCTTAATGAAGTGACTCATCACTTGTAGCCCTATTAAATGTGCTAGCCCAGTCAATATTTATTGGACTTAAATAATTAAACCAATTATATTAGCCCATATTTTATTTGGACTAGTATATGTAAAATATAATCCAAACTATTTTTTTAATTTGAATCGAATAAATTTTACATGTTCACGGTCTTATTCTTCCATAATTTTCACATGTTGAAACTCCTATACTTTTTTTTGCCATTGTAAAATCTTATATTATTAAATGAAATGTGTATATTATAATTAATAGCAATGGGTGATATATTATATAGTTAATGACTTCAACTGACCCTAATATTTTCGGCATAGAGTATAAATAGATGTAAGAAAATTACTATTTAAAAAAAATTGAACATATAACAGTTAAATATTGAGTTGCGAATATTTAGTTAAATATTGTTGTTATATAACAGTGTGGAAGGAGTTGGAGAAGGAGAACAAAGAGTTCTTTGAGGCTTACAAGAAACGGAGGGAAGAAGGATCGTCGACAAGTAGAGAATCCCAATTGGAGATAACAACACAGCGAATTCAAAATATGCTGTTGGAGTCATCTTATAAAGATACCAACGAAAACCACAGCACTTAACTGATAACTAGGTACTAATAGTGTAATGAAACTTTTATATTATTGATATATGTTATTTAATCTGTTTTAGAATATTATTATATGTTTTTAGACTGTTAATCTCATTTATTATAAGCGATCTTGTAGATACTTTTGAAATGACTTGATAATATGTTGGTTTGATAAATTAAAAAAATTAAAATCGTGTGTTTTTTGACCTCGACATAGAAACAGACGAGATCAAGCTAATTAGTGAAACATATGAGAATTCTAGAAAAGGTTTTTGATTTGTTGGGGTTAAAATGGTGGTGTAAATGGAAAATGAGGGAAGAAGGTGAAAAGACAACTTTAGCTTTTGCACTTTGTCCCTCATTGGTTAAAGACAAGCATTTTGTTGGGTTTAAATATAGAAGCACTTCCTTAAACTCTTAAAAGGAGATAAGAGGAAGGGGCCTCGCGCCGTCGTCGCTCGCTCGACTTCGGCTTCGGTCAATTGATATGATTGATTGATAATTTTTTGGACCAATAAAATGAAATTAATTAATTAAATATTAATATTTTTGTGACCATTATTTGTAACGAGATAAAATTAATTAATTTTTCGTCTTTAATTTATTCAAATATTCCCGCGTTAATTAAACAGCCATCAGAAAGGCTGTCTTTCACGAATAGCCACCTGCAGTGTGAAAAGCCACTTTCGTACCCTTTCAATCCAGAATTCGTTGGTTATAAATAACCAGCCATGCCTTCAGAATTTTTCACTTTGAAATTTTCTGCTTCATCACATTCTTCTTTCTGCATCATTACTTTAAAACAAAGTAAGTTCCTCGTGTGGTTTGCTCCATAACTTTTGAGTTCGCCGATAACTTAGTGGTTTGAAGTGCCGCTACCGCTAAGTTGGAAGTTCCGTTCTATCCTGGGAAGAATTTATCCGTCAACCTTGGGCAACAGTGAGGGGATAAGATTCTTTAAGGACACACAAGAAACTTGTGGGCTCGGAACATAATTCTGCCAATTTCTGTTAATTTAATTTTTATTTTTTTTTTGTTTCGTCACTTATAAGTTATAATAACAAGCTTAAAGAATTTTATTTATATATATCTTTGTTATTCTGATTTTTGAAGTGTCTGAAACCTTCGTGGTTTTCTGAACAGTTTTGAAGAATAATCTCTTCATTGTNAGGACATAAGTCTGATGAATGTCATGCACCAAAGAAGGACAAAAAGAAAAGTCAAGCGAACATGATTGAGAAGAATGATGAAATCGTCGACCTATGTGCCATGTTTTCAGAATGCAACCTAGTCGGAAATCCTCGAGAATGGTGGATTGACTCAGGAGCAACTCGACATGTTTGTGCTAACAAAGAGTTGTTAACTTCTTATGATCCCGCTGGACCTAACGAGACAGTGTTTATGGCAAACTCCGCTACTGCAAAAATCGAAGGAACAAGCAAAGTGGCTCTGAAGATGACTTCGAGAAAGATTGTGACCTTAAAGGATGTTCTTCATGTTCCTGAAATGCGGAAGAATTTAGTTTCAATATCACTTCTAGTCAAGAATGGATTTAAGTGTGTTTTTGTTTCTGACAAAGTTGTACTTAGTAAGAATGAAATGTACGTAGGAAAAGGTTACCTGACAGAGGGCCTTTTTAAGCTCAATGTAATTGCCATTGATATGAATAAAATTTCTGCTTCTTCTTACTAGTTTGAGTCAAATAATTTATGGCATGAACGTTTAGGTCACGTCAATTTTAAAACTTTGCGAAAAATGATTAATTTGGAAGTACTACCTAAGTTTGAATGCAATAAATCGAAATATCAAATATGTGTGGAATCAAAGTATGTTAAGCATCCTTACAAGTCAGTTGAAAGGAATTCAAATCCTTAAGACTTAATTCACACGGATATTTTCGATATGAAGTCAATACCATCTCGCGGTGGAAAAAAGTATTTTATAACTTTCATTGACGACAGCACTAGATATTGCTATATTTACTTACTTAATAGTAAAGATGAAGCAATAGACGCATTTAAGCAGCACAAAAATGAAGTTGAAACGCAATTAAACAAAAAGATCAAAATGATAAGAAGTGATAGAGGCGGCGAGTATGAATTTCCTTTTGAAGAAATATGTTTGGAAAATGGCATTATTCACCAAACGACTGCCCCTTACTCACCGCAATCTAATGGAATTGCGGAAAGAAAAAATAGAACATTAAAGGAAATGATGAATGCCCTATTAATTAGCTCTGGTTTGCCTCAGAACTTGTGGGGGGAAGCTATTCTTACAGCTAACCAAATACTGAATCGAGTTTCCCATAGCAAAACACAATCCATTCCATATGAAAAATAGAAAGGAAGGAAACCCAACTTAAATTATTTTAAAGTGTGGGGGTGTTTAGCTAAAGTGCAAGTTCCTAAACCCAAAAGGGTAAAAATTGGACCAAAAACCGTTGATTGCGTTTTCATAGGATATGCAACAAATAGTAAGGCATATCGGTTTTTGGTTCATAAATCAGAAAATCCCGACATTCATAATAATACGGTAATTGAATCAGATAATGCTGAATTTTTTGAGGACATTTATCTGTATAATATGAAATGTGAGTCATCTAATGAAAAATCTAAGCGACCTCGGGAAGAAGAAAAGGAAGATACATTTAATGAGAAAAATCCAAGACGTAGTAAACGTCAAAGGACAGCTACTTCCTTTGGACCAGATTTTCTGGCTTTCTTATTGGAAAATGAGCCTCAAACGTTGAAAGAAGCAATGTCTTCCTCGGAAGCACAATATTGGAAAGAGGCAGTCAATAGTGAAATAGAATCCATATTAAGTAATCATACTTGGGAATTGGTTGATCTTCCTCCAGGAAATAAACCTTTGGGTTCTAAATGGATTTTCAAAAGGAAAATGAAAGCTGATGGTACTATTGACAAATACAAGGCAAGATTAGTTGTTAAAGGATTTAGACAACGAGAAGGTCTTGATTACTTTGACACATACTCGCCGGTAACAAGGATTACATCTATTCGGGTGTTAATAGCGTTAGCCGCCGTGTATAGCCTTCAAATCCATCAGATGGATGTAAAGACGGCCTTCTTAAATGGGGATTTAGAGGAAGAAATCTATATGGAACAACCTGAAGGGTTTGTAGTTTCCGGAAAAGAAAAGAAGGTTTGTCGACTTGTGAAGTCACTTTACGGATTAAAACAAGCACCAAAACAATGGCATGCAAAATTTGATCAAACAATGTTGTCAAATGGTTTCAAGATCAATGAGTGTGATAAATGTGTTTACATTAAGAATACTCCAAATCAAATTGTCATTGTTTGTCTATATGTGGATGATATGTTGATAATGAGTAACGATATTGCTAACATAAATGCTACTAAGCGCATGCTTACTAGCAAGTTTGATATGAAAGACTTAGGAGTTGCCGATTTAATTTTGGGAGTTAAAATCCTACAGACTCCTCAAGGTCTAGCTTTGTCTCAATCTCATTATATTAAAATGGTTCTTGAAAAATTCAAGTATTTGGACTTTAAAGAAGCAAAAACGCCAATTGATTTAAACCATATTCTTGTAAAGAACAAAGGCGAAAGCAAATCTCAATTGGAATATGCTCGAGTGTTGGGTAGTTTGATGTACATTATGAATTGCACACGACCAGATATAGCTTGTGCAATAAGCAAGCTTAGTCGATACACAAGTAATCCCAACCATGCTCATTGGATAGCAATGAAACGAGTTTTGGGATATTTAAAATATACTCAAGACTATGCATTGCATTACAATAATTATCCCGCAGTAATTGAGGGATATAATGATGCAAATTGGATTACCGGATCAACTGAAACAAAATTCACAAGTGGATACGTTTTTACTATTGGTGGAGGAGCAGTGTCTTGGAAGTCATCCAAATAGACATACATCGCTCGTTCTACAATGGAGTCTGAGTTTATAGCTTTAGATAAGGCCGGTGAAGAAGCTGAATGGCTCCGGAATTTCTTAGAAGATATTCCTTTTTAGCCCAAACATTTGGCACCTGTATGCATACATTGCGACAGTCAAGCAGCAATAGGAAGGCCAGGGAGCGTTATGTATAACGGAAAATCTCGTCACATTCGACGAAGACACAATACCCTTAGACAACTACTCTCTAGTGGAATTATCACAATTGACTACGTAAAGTCAAAAGATAATGCATCAGATCCGCTTACAAAAGGCTTACCTAGAGAGGCGGTTGAAAAGTCATCAAAGGGAATGAGACTATGGCCGAGGACAAGTCACTATGGNGAAACCGGGCGGTATTCATGGCTAAAACGAACACAACAATGAGAACCAAAAGATAGATAAGGATTATTTGTGTGACATATGTTGTCTAGGTATACGCTAAAGCTCGACGGTTCAAAGATATCAAATCTATCGATTGACCGAGTATATCCGATATACATTCGCTACGGAAAGTTCAAAGGGAAACCTACTTATCCCGATGCAATTAATCTTTAGTTGCGAATCACACAAAAATTTTCATGCATGTTCATCATTCCCCATTCATGTGGGGGATTGTTGGGGTTAAAATGGTGGTGTGAATGAGAAATGAGGGAAGAAGGTGAAAAGGCAACTTTAGCTTTTGCACTTTGTCCCTCATTGGTTAAAGACAAGCATTTTGTTGGGTTTAAATATAGAAGCACTTCCTTAAACTCTTAAAAGGAGATAAGAGGAAGGGGCCTTGTGCCGCCGTCGTCGCTCGCTCGGCTCGGCTTCGGATTCGGTCAATTGATATGATTGATAATTTTTTGGACCAATAAAATGAAATTAATTAATTAAATATTAAAATATTAATATTTTTGTGATCGTTATTTGTAACGAGATAAAATTAATTAATTTTTCGTCTTTAATTTATTCAAATATTCCCGCGCTTTCAATCCAGAATTCGTTGGCTATAAATAACCAGTCATTCCTTCAAAATTTTTCACTCTGAAATTTTCTGCTTCATCACCTTCTTCTTTATGCATCATTACTTTAAAACAAAGTAAGTTCCTCGTGCGGTTTGCTCCATAACTTTTGAGTTCGCCTATAACTTAGTGGTTTGAAGTGCCGCTACCGCTAAGTTGAAAGTTTCGTTCTATCGGAAAGAATTTATCCGTCAACTTTGGGCAACAGTGAGGGGATAAGATTCTTTAAGGACGCACAAGAAACTTGTGGGCTCGGAACATAATTCTGCCAATTTCTGTTCATTTAATTTTTTTATTTTTTTGGCTTCGTCACTTATAAGTTATAATAACATGATTTTGGTATAATAATAACTTAACTTGAAAGGGTCAAATTCACTTTATTACTACTGGTATTGGGACTTCTAAACAATTTTATAGTGCAAAAAATTAAATATTAGTCTGAGATCAACAATGTACTTAGGACGAGAAGGAGCTTATAGATACCCACCTCTTTTGGTAGCAGCGCAAATTGTTAGATGATTAAGGTGAAGTTATTAGTAATGCCTTTTTAACAAAAAGGAGTCTGTTTAGGTCAGCAGCTCCACCAACAGCTTTTGACAATTGACATCATTTGTTTTGTTTCTTGTCCGTTGTTTAGTACTTGCATCCAAGTTGTGATTAATTTGAATTTTAGCCGCGTACGACCTATTATGCTTTCTACTACAATTATTTTTTTTTAATTTAGAGCTCGACCTCTAAGCATTTGATTAAAAATGTAGAAATCCTATCCATCTCATCATAATCTCTGGTAAGGACATTTGACACTTGATAACAGTGTAAAAACCTTCTTTTTATTTTTACCTATTGTTTGATTGTGTCATTCTCGAGAATTAACTATTGTGCAGCAGTTGCTTAGGGGTCGATGCTAAACCTAACGCTATGGGTATTAATGATTCGATTCGGCCGGTTATTTTATAAAATTTATACTAGATCAATCTTTCGGTTGTTCTATTATGTATAACCAAAATTAGACTTTTCTAAACTGTCCCAATCATGTCGGTTTCTCTTCGGTATCGATACGGTTTGGTTAATTTTTGGTATTTTTTTTAAATATCATGTAAAATTCAGTAGTAGAAATAGGATGCAATAACATACGTTCTTTTATAGGACTTAGCAAAACTCTCTAGACATTTTTATTGTTTAAAGGATGATGAATTAAAAAAAATAAAAGATGGCTAGAGTATAGATCCATCAACTATTCTACAACAACGTAAAAAAAAACCAAATAAAGGAAAAAAAATATATAAATCACACGAGTTAAAAGATATTAACCAAGCTGGGACTCAAGAATAAAGTCAATAGAAAATGAAATATTCAAAAAGATAAATCTAAATTATATGAAAGGAAACATATTCAATACATGTAGTTGCTACTCATAATCGCTAGAGTACTTTGTCTTGCTAATAAAGTTACTTGAAATAACTTAGTTTAAGTAGACGTAGCATAATAGGTTTTATAAATTAGTATTTTGAGTTTAGTTACTTGTTGGCTTGTAATGGTTTGGGAGAAATTCAAAAATAGCCAGATTTATAAGTGATCGTTCAAAAATAGCCCAGTTTCAAAAGTAATCGAAATTTAGCCACTTTTCATGTAAACATAAATCTCATCGAAAATACTGTTTAAAATCAAAAAGTACTTCAGTATATTATGCTGGAGTTCCAGCATAAGTATGCCTGAACTCCAGCATATTATATTGGAGTTTCAGGATAAGTATGTTGGAACTCTAGCATAATATGATCGAGTTCCAGCATAAGTACACTAGAATTCCAATATAATATACTGGAGTTCCAGCAAAGTATAATAGTCCAGTATAATATGTTGGAAGTTCATACACAAGTGCTCGAATCTCCAGTATATTATGTTGGAACTTTTCATGTGTTGGAGTTCCAGCATAATATGCTTGAAGTTCATATACAGGTGTACGAACTCCAGTATATTATGCTGGATCGGTCTCTGTTGCAGCAAAATAATGACTATTTTTCATTGACTTGATAAACGGTGGCTATTTTTGAATGACCAGTCCGAAAACTGGCTAGACCGTGCTATTTTAACTAATGATTTTCATAAGGGAAATTACCAGCTATGTCCATTTATAAGTAGCTCATTACGAAAATTGGCCAAATAATAAAATATTACTAATATTAGCTAATTAGCTATTGTAGCAAAAAAAAAAAAATATTGAGCTATGGCTGACTTTGCTGCTCTCTTAATGGTTGTCACATTATTTCTGTAAACCATTTTGCTCCTATTATTTTCGCATAAATATTTACCCACAATCTTTATGCTCTGTCCCATCACCATATTCTTCCAAATTTCCTCTGCTTCTTCCTCTGCATTTCTCTGTTTCCTCCTAAAAACTTCCGTTGCATCTAATCTTTGGATTTTCCACCCCTTAACATTTATCAATTCTCTTTATTTTCTCTAGTTGTTTACTAGCTAGTATACTGTTATTGATCTTCGCTTCATTAATAGCTTCATTTAGTAGCCTCTCGCGTGTCTCCACGTCTTCTGAGTTTGATAATTCAGCTCGAAAATAACTATTAAATTCTGGTACGCCAATTGCTTTGTTCTGAGTATGTGCTGTTAAAATAGATTGAGCACAACTTAAGGAGCTTGAATCTCAGTTTTGGGATGATTTGATGAAGTTTTGAGGTGGTTAGAATTAAACATTCGAAGTAAAAGCTGAACATGAAAAAAATAATATGTGTATCACACTGTGCATCATTTGTGTATCACATATGTATCATATTTGTATCAGTTGTGTATCACATGTATATCCATGTATACCTGTACGTGAGATACATGCGTGATACATGTTTGACACATGTATCGCAGAAGACTTTTTTGAACTCGATTTAATTATGAATTTTAATACAAAACCAGTCCAAATCACTTCCAATCTTCCTCAAATTTTGTATATTCACTTATCTATATATTTTCAATGAATTTCAATTATACCCATTGAAAAAGTTCCTTTTTTGTTTAGATTTTTGGAATATTGTATAGATTTTTGTATTTCTATCACCTTATTTGCTACCCCGTCCATGAAATTTCCTTTCCATCTTGTATCTAATGTTGCTAATCACGCTTAAAAATATGGAAGGTGATTTTTGCATGTGATTCTTCGAGAGAAAGAACCCTATTTTTTGGTTTTTTCAATTTTTGTTGGCTATTTTTGATAAGTCTATGACTAATGGCTAGATGTTGGCAAGTTGAGATTTATTTGAGATATTTGTGTAAATTTTCCTTTTCATAATTCCGAGGCAAAGAAAAATTTAATGTATTATTATTTTTAAACTTACTAGATAAATATATTTTTCACATGTAAAATTTATTCGGTACAGTTCGGTAATTTTTTGGTAAATTTTTATAAAATAAAAAACTTACCCTAATTATCGGCGCTGTTATAAATTTATATAAAAATCTGAAATTTCTTAAAAAGAAATCTAAAAATTGGTTCGGTACGGTACGGTTCGGTCAGTTTAGTCGATTTTCGAATATCTATTGACACCCCTATCTACCGCCGAGGCAGCTTTAATAAAAAAAAAAAACTATTGTGCAGCTAGCGGTACAGTAATCTAACAATTAAGAAATCACAATTCAGTTCGAATTGAATATTATTCCCTTCCAATATATACTTGTATAATCTCTTCACAGTCGCAACGCTTTTATAATAGTGTAATATTAATTGAATATTTGCGCTTGATCAACTTTGCACTTTTTTTCTTCCAAAAAAATGACACCAGTAACAGTAATTAATTCTAAACTTTATCGTATATAATTTCTTTTTCTTATCAATTTTATTTCGTTCGCACACCCAACCAAAAATAGATAACGCTTCACGCGTCTCATAGATCATATTTTGAATCGTCTTACAAATTTGTTGTTGACAGGATCAAAATATTGATCATACCCAATGATTAATATTACCAATGCACCTCATCATTACAGAAATAGTCAATTAACGTCCATTATTGTTGCTATATAAGTGACCACTGCAAATTCAATTTACCATTGTTAATAATGGTAATCTATCAGTATAGAATCTTCACTTCCCTTTTAAGTTTATATTTATGTAGGGATGCTCAAGCAGAATGGGAAAACCGCAGAGGTTAAATAAATTAAATCAACTCAAATCACTTAATAAACTGCCTTATGTTGATTGAATCTTCGCATAACTTCTCCGTAAAAATTTCTCCCTCGTCTCTCTCTAAAACAACAATCAGCTAACGGCTAACTCCAAGCGAGTAGGCCCACGCGCCTCTGCCATGGATCCACCGGACGGCGTACCCGGCGCGTCTGGGTGGCCAAAACACCCCTCATCAACTTACAAAGCAAATTACGGAAATAGCCGACAAAAAAATCTCCTATGCAGAGAAAATCCCAGCCTCTAAGCAATTTCAACCCCCAAATCAACTGGCAAGGGAGTCTGTAATATCAACTCACTCTACTCACAATGGGATGCCGACGGTTTTATTCAAGACTACTATGGAATCATGGCTGAAGAATGTAAACACACAATTGTGGGTAGATTCCTTAAACCTAGGCCCCAAATCAACCGAATTAGGTCAAAATTCAAAGAGCTAATCTCCATCAAAGGTAATGTGAAAATTGGGGTTTATGATAACTTTAATGTGTTTTTGGATTTTACAAATGAAGACGATTTCAATGTGGTCTGGTTCAAGAGAGTAATTGAAAATAGAGGGACAACAAATGTGGCTTCAGAGGTAGTCGCCGGATTTTAAGCCAGAGGAGGACCTCCCAATGGCACCGGTATGGGTGTTATTACCTGGTCTCACCTTTCATATGCATACATGGCATCATGTTAAGCAAGTAGTCAGTGCCGTCGGAACTCCATTGGAAATGAACTTAGCTACGCGTGGTAAAACTAGACCTAGCATGGCGAAGGTTCGAATTGAAATAGATTTACTTAAGCAGCAACCAGATGCTGTCTATGTTGGGTAGGTTTTCGAGAATGCTCCTCAAAAAGGGTTCATACAAAAACTTGAATATGAGGGGGTTCCTAAATATTGTAAACACTGTAGAAAACATGGTCATAATATGATAAATTGTAGAGTTTTAGAAAGAAAAAGAAAGAACAAGAGGAAGATTTGAACAAGGAAGGAAGGGAAGAAGCTGAAATCAAGGCAAAGAATGCAGTGAATAACGTGGGTGAAACAGGGGAAGCTAGCAGCTCAAATGAATTGCAGAATAACCAGATGAGACAGGGGCAAGGCAAAAATCAGAGTAAACAGAGTTTTTGGCAATTCTGAAAATAGCATTGATGATCAGGCGTGTAGAGTTTCTCAGCGACAAAATGAAACAGCCAGGGATCAGAGTATGAAGGAAGACTTGCCAAATTAACAAAGCATCAAGAGTAGAACTACAAAGAAGAACAAGGTTAGAAGACACAAAAGAATTCCGAAAAAGAAGTCTAAAGTTGTTTTCAAACATATCAAATTTTCCAGTAGTTTAAAAAACAAAACTGTCTTTGTGCCTAATGAAGAAAACCTACAGAATAGCATCAGTAAAATGAACACATCAGAGGGGTTTAACAGAGAAGAAATCTCAAAAAAAGGGAGTAACAATGAGACCATGAATGAAGGCCCTACTGGTAATGAGGAAATTGTCTTGAAGTCGAGTGATGCTGAGGTCAAAACAACCAAGGAGTTGGAATGGCAAAAGTATGTCAATGAGTAAGTCAGCATCCCCTCAGAAATAAAAAATTTACCTGGAATATGTCTTGAACTAGATCTGAACCCAGCACAGCAACAAGGCAATAATGAATCAGTCTCAATGAGGAAGGAAACACAACAACAATTTGAGATCATATCTCAAAATACTATGACTGTTATGATACCAGAAAATCAACTACAGAATGTGCATGACCATGATAATGGAGAAGACTTCTCTCCTGTGATCAAACACAAGAATCATAACAAAAGAAATAAAAAGAAGAAAAAACAAAATGACAATGCGCCTCCTCAGGGAGATAGATCAGACTAATTTTCCTCATTGTTTCCATAATTAGTGTCATTTTTTGGAACATTAAAGGAGTTAACACAAAAAAGGCCATGCCTGGACTAAAAAAACTTGTAAACATCAACAAAGTAGATTTCATAGCGTTCATGGAACCTTTTGTCAGTATGAACAAGATCGACAAATACATGAAATTTCTTAGGCTTAAGCATTGCATATCCAATACAAATATACAAATTTGGCTCATGTGGTCTAAAAACTTTCAATCCAGTATGGTTACCTTGGATGATCAACAAATCACTATCAAAATTCATAATGGGGTGGATGCCAAAAATATGTTCCTTACTACAGTTTATGCAAAATGTAAAGCTAATAAAAGAAAAGACCCATGGTGCAACTTGGAAGACACTCACATGATGATTGATGGCCCGTGGTGCATTGGAGGTGACTTAAATGTTATTCTGGACCCGGAAGAGAAACGAGCAGGTCGGTCTCACAGAATGTATAAAAGTTTAGACTTCAGCTCTTGCATGAAAAATTGTGAAGTTAAGGATTTGGGCTATGTTGGGCCTAAGTTCACTTGGAGCAACAATTGGGAGGCTAGAAGAAGAGTTTGGAAGAGGCTTGACAGAATCTTTGTTAATGAATCGTGGTGCCAGCTTATGCAAAATAATGTCGTCAAGCAGCTCCCAAGAACTAGTTCTAACCATAGAACTTTACTTCTCAAGTGCTATAAAACAAACAACAATGGTATTAAGTAATTTAAATTCCTTGACTTCTGGGTGGAGCATCCTTCCTTCATGAACCTGGTAGAAGAAGTGTGGAACTCTAATATTAGTGGGAATGCCTTGTGGAAACTTTAACAGAAACTGAAAAACTCAAAAAAATACTTACTCAATAGTCTAAAGAGGAGATTGGAAATGTATATGAGCATGTTCAACACTGGGAAGCCAAAATGAATGTCCTTGAAGAGCTTAATCTGCAAAACAATACTGATCTATCTAGAGAAGAACCAAAGTGGGTTCTACTTCCTAAAGTAGAATCTCCTAGTAGCTTTTCAGAACTTAGACCCATCAGTCTAAGTAATTTCACTGCCAAGATCATATCCAAAATCCTTTCGAGAAGACTAAAACCTATGCTTCGCAGACTCATTTCAGAGAACCAAAATGGGTTCGTCAAAGGAAGATCCATTACTGAAAACATTTTGCTAGCACAAGAGATCACACAGAACATCATGCATAAAAACTGTGGGGGGTAATGTTATTATCAAATTAGACATGGAGAAAGCATACGACAGAATGTCCTGGAGCTTTATCATGTCAGTTTTGAGGAAATTTGGTTTCTCGGAGGAATGGATTGATATCATTTGGGGTCTGGTTAGTGAAGTCTGGTACTCTATTATTATTAATGGTAATAGAAAAGGCTTCTTTACCTCATCTTATGGCTTGAAACAGGGAGATTCACTCTCCCTTTATTTGTTTATTATTAGTGCAGAAGTGCTAACCAGATCTTTGAATAATCTCTTCATATGTAAAAATTTTACCCCTTTCAGCATGAATGACAGAGGTCCAAAAATCAATCACCTTGCATATGTTGACGACATTGTCATATTTTGTAGAGGTAACAAAAAATCTATCAAGCTTATCAAGAACCAAATCAGGAGGTATGAAAAGGCTTCGGGACAAAAATTCAACAATGACAAGAGTTATTTCATCACTTCTCCTAACACCTCGGCTTCCAGGATCAATAGAATTAGGAAAGCATCAGGGTTCATGGATAAAAAGTTTCCTTTCAATTATCTGGGGTGCCCTATCTATCATGGTAGGAAAAACACATTCCTATTTGAAGAAATATTAGCAAAGATTGTTAAAAGGCTCAATGGATGGCAAGGTAAAATTCTATCTCCAGGGAAAAAAATCACACTGATCAAAGCATGTATTGCAATCTTTCCTCACTTACACTCTATCTGCTATGAGCCCCCCTAAAGGTACTATTACTCTCATGGAAAAATATTTTGCAAACTTCTTTTGGGGTTCGACAGATGGGTCAAACAAATACCATTGGAGTTCTTGGCATAATATGTGTCTCCCTAAAGACGAAGGTGGCATTGGAATTAGGAAGATGCAAGATGTTATTGATACTTTTAGTATTAAGAGATGGTGGAGGTTTAGAACGCAGAACTCTGTATGGGTCACCTTTCTCGGAGCCAAATACTGCATAAGATCTCACCGGTAAGTAAAACCATGACTTCGGCAGATTTGCACAGTTGGAAAAATATGTTAAAGACCAGGCACAAGGTGGAAGTTCATATTAAATGGAGCATTCGAAATGGTTCATCAAGCTTCTGGTAGGATAATTGGACTGGTGAAGGTCCACTTGCTCACCAGGTCCAAGGTATCAGGAAATCGGCCAAAATCCAAGTTAAGGATTTCGTAACAAATGGGCAATGAGACATCAATAGGTTAAATCAGGTTCTTCCTTCTCATATCATTGATTTTATTTGTAAAATTGATATAGGTAATGATACGCAAGATGATTTCCCTATTTGGACCTTGTCGGATGATGGAAACTTCTCAAATAAATCGCCGTTGCAATTAATTAGATTTAAAAATAGAAAAACAACTTTTTAAAGAATGTTTTGGAAGCATGAAATTCCTTTTAAAAAGTCCTTTCTAACTTGGAGAATTATGAAAAGAAAATTGCCTTTTGATGACATGATTAGTAAGTCTGGTACTAACATAGCTTTGAGATGTTCCTGTTGTAGTGTCACACAGGTGGAATCCATGCAACATGTTTTCATGAAAAGTGAAGCTGCGATGCACATTTGGAAGAATATTGTCAGCCCATTGGGTATTATTCACCCAAATGCACCTATTGTATCAGTTTTCAAGAATTGGTGGGATGCAAAAACAAAGAATAAAATTCATGGCCTGGTCGTACAAGCTGCACCAACTCTTATTTGCTGGAAAATTTGGAAACAAATAAGTTCATGTAGATATGGCACGCAAAGGAAATTTCAACTGAAACGCCAGGTTATATGGAACATCAACTCCATAGTAACCAAGCTTATGCCAAATGGAGACACCCAACACCACTGGCCTTCTCTTTGCAGCAGAATTGAAAGGTTGGAACCTGTCCAAACATAGAGGCAAGTTCAGTGACATCCTCCGCTCCATGGCAAGGTCAAAGTTAACACAGATAGAAGCTACATCAAGGAAAGTGGGAAAGAAGGTATAGGAGGAATCATCAGGGATGGGGATGGTAATTTTATCATGACATTTGCAATGTCGGTCGATTGTGACACTCATAACATGGCCGAAGCTCTAGCTGCTGAGTTCAGAGGAAAATGGTATAACCAGTTAGGCTTCACTAATTTTGTTCTCGAACTTGACTCAAATATCATAGTAAACATAGTCAACCAAGAAGGAAACAAGAGCATGAAACTAAAGATGGTGGTGGATAGAATTACAAGATTGGGTCAACATGCAAATGCAACGGTCCAACACTGTTATAGAGAAGGCAACCATGTAGCTGATGCTTTAGCTAAAATCGCCTCCATTTCTGGCACAAATTTGATATGCCAATCCTTCGAACAACTACCAAAAGAAGCTAAAGGCCCCTTCATTATGGATAAGTGGCAAATGCCTAGTATTAGAATAAAATATGAGAAGAACAACTTTTTTGTTAGTTGAGTTTGATGTATATATAGTTATGACAGTAGAGTGGTAGATTCCTCTACTGTCCTTTTTGGGTGATAGAAATCACCATGTTGGATTATGTTTCCGAGGTAAGGCCTAGCCCCCCTCACTGATCTTTTTTGCAATACAACGCCCAGGTCACTGTCCTGGGAGCTTTATTAAAAAAAAACTGCCTTATGATGTTTGGCTATAATTTTATATTTTTTGTGCATTACTACCTTACATTTTGGAGTTTTAATGCTAAACTATATTATATGTGTGATTAATTGAGTTTATTTTATGTGTAGGTACATTAAAGATGAAATTGGAGGAAAGTAAATATTTGAAGTGTAATTCATGCACTAAAACAACGGGCTTATGATTATATAATGATAAGGTAATGATCGATGACAAAGAAAGAACAAATGAGGAAGAAGAAAGAACAAATGAGGACAAAGGAAGACAAAAGAAGTTAGCAAAAAATTGAAAAAAGTGAAATGTGAAACGAAGCACTGAATAAGCCCAACATCGCCTGCTTCTGCTTCTGCTTCTGCTTTGTTTACTTGCTGCCTAACTTCTCTTTTCTTATCTTTGTTTACTGTACAACAAAGCACTTTCAGTCAAGTCAGCAATCCCTCATCCAAGAATAATGGGAATCATTCACGAATGTGGAGGTAAAATGCATATGCCAGAGAGGAAGTGGGCAGAGGCAGCTACAGACTTCTTTGAAGCTTTCAAGAACTATGATGAAGCTGGGAATCATAGGCGTATCAAGTGCCTAAAGTATGTGTGCTGTACTTCCTGTGTGTGCTTCATATGCGTAGGTTGTATGTGCATTTTTTTGCTTCCTTTTGCATTTCCACTTTCGTCTTGCTAAGGACACAAGAGAAAAATAAAACTGCAACAAAATTGAAAATTTTAATGTAGTCTTAGTCTGCTAGTTCCTGGACATCTGTATTACAGATTGCTACAGGCTAAGCTCGTGGTTTTCAATTTTCTCAAAATCTTGGCAGAGTTCCGATAGTATTTGGGCACCGGTATGCTATCTACACTGCTATTTCTATTTTTTTTTCTTTTTTTTGAATAATTAAAAGCCGTTCAGCGTGCTAGTCCGAAGCAAATAAATGCGTAAAACAAACAGGATGCAGCAAGATGGTCTTTTTCATTTCAGGTTACCTGTCCTAGACGGACCCAACCCCTGTGTTGAGTCCCCTAAGTCAAATACAACGTGATGCAAATAAGCATTCCTACTAGGGATCCGGCATGAAGTCAAGTTATTCTAGGTTCAAAAACCTAGGCATGTGTTCTTGACCGTGTACCCAAGCAGACAACTCGAGTCGAGGAGGGGGCTACGTACCGGGGACCCGTGGGATCGTCCGACTTTGTAACTTATCCGACCTCTTTCTTATTTCAGGGTAAGATACTAATAGAATAGGGAGTCTCAACCAGTAAGCACATCCCCGGAGGTGAGAAGAGAAGGGTTTCAGCACAATTTATATATACAGTCCAAATAATATCAAAGCGGTAAAATATTTAGCACATTTAGCAGGAAAACATGTAGGAAAATCAGATAAAGCCGAACATAACAGTTATTGTAAGCTCGAATTCTTAAACCCTGAACCGGAATTCTGGGTTTTTTTCCCCAGTAGAGTCACCAGAGCTATCACACCTCCTTTTTACACACCCACCCCGAAGGATAAATGTATAAGGGAGTTTTTCCATTTTAAGTAACATTATTCGGATCGAAATTATTTATTTATTTCAGAGTCGCCACTTGGGAAAGGTTTGGCTTTTGGTGTCCCAAGTCACCGGTTTATCTTGAATCCCAATCCGAGGAAATTTTCGACTTTCCAAGTGAAGTCTGCGAACCAGAAATTCTAAGCGAAGGATTTTCCTGGCGTTTTGCCTTCCGACGCGAGGGGTGCAGCGAGGTTCACCGTGCATTTTGCCTCGCGACCCACCGTCTATCGCAAGGGTGTTTCAGGTTTCAGGCTTATTTTGTCTCCTATTTGGTTTTGGATTTGGTTATTTCATCTAGGCTTTTCCTCTACACATATATATAGTCATTCAACACCATTTTTTTATAGACCGGGGATTCGACCTAAGGAGGTAAAAACACACTAGGATCAAGACGGAGAATTCTTCTACGAGTTTTTTACTTTTTTCTTCCTATTTCTATTATTGGTATGAATTTTAGTATTGTAGTTTTGCATACTGTTATGACTAACTAATTTGTTATCTAGGGTTTTGATGGAACTTTTTGTAGGATAAATTCTTGTTATGTTTTTATATAATTAAGCCGTTGGATTTCTGTACTTGTTCAACTACGTATTTGTTGATGTTGATTAAATGATCATCAATTGACTGTGCCTATTTAGTGTGTATTTCTCAAGAAAGAGTACATATTTAGGTAGTTGTTGAACAACATCACTCCTAACGTATGTGAGAGATCAATACAGAGGGTTTAAAGACAGGATTAGAGAAAATTAAACCTTGGTGCGATCGTAGTGAGCGGTGAATTAGTGCCAGCTAGTATAGTTCGAGAGAATACGTCTAGTAAATTGTGGTAGTTGGTCGAGAGAGAGAATACATAGGCGAAATTATAGAAGCCTTAGCGGGAAGGATTCTGGCAATCCGAATTATATTTGCAACGACCGCTTAGTCCTTTTTATAAGGCATAGTTGGGCGTGATTGAATTTTGGCGCTGTTGCCGGGGAACTAATGATGTTGTTGTAGGTGTACATATTGCTAGGGTGAAAGTTTGAACTTTTATTTTTATTTTCTTATATTTGATTTTTTTAATTTATTTTTGTTTTACTTGTTGATTTTAGAAACATGGCATCTTGAAATTATGAGAGTTTTGATATTGTTAATTCTTCTTTTGATCCTCCTTATGCATATTGTGGAGGAAATCACCCATGGCAAAATTATCAAAATATTTCCGAGAGCGAGTTATGTGTACCAACTCAATCTTATGTGTGGAATGTGTGCGATATGTGTGATGGTCAAGATGGTCACTTTTATAGTTGTGCTTATATGTCTGATCCTTCTCCAACCCCTTACTATGATGGTTCCACTTTTTCTGGTGAAGCTAATAGGAGCAAAGAACCTAGGAAAGCTTAACAGAAAGAGATAAAAGGTATGTTAAAATATTTCATGGAACGAAGTAATGAAAAACAACTACAAATACAAAGGCTATGTAATAGTATCCAAAGGCAAGAGTCAAATATTCATAACCTTGAGGCACAAATGAGTCAATTATTTGAATTATTTAATGCTCAACAAACTGATATTGTGGATAGTAGCCAAAAGAAGCGTGCATTAGATGCAAAAATTGAGGTGCCAATAGAGGGGTCCATAGTAGAACACCAACAATCAATCAAACTGGAATTTGAGGATGCCGATGTTGTACAAGAGATACTAGAGTCAACCAAGGACATTGATGATACATATTTTGTTGACTTTAGTGTCATTAGTATTGAGGATGTAGATAGTCCCAATGTTCATGTAGTTGAGCGCATTGTTCCACATTGTATTTGGATGATGATATAGAAATAGAGTCATCCAAGCCACTTGAGGAGTCAAGGAATAAGGAACAATATGCCTACATTCTGGAATTCTTCTTGCTAGAAAGTCGGGATTACACATCTCATCTAAAGGCCAAGAAGTTCAGAATACTACATTGTTTTATCGGGCCAGTCAAATTCGTTCCACCGCCCCAGGAGCATAATCATAAGCTTGAATCAAAATTTGGGGTCCTATTCATAAGTTCGAAGTGGAGTCAAAAAGTAATTCACGTCGTGCCGCGACGTTAAATCATGCGTTTGTTGGGAGGCAACCCAGCTTTACTGCTTTCTTTTATTTTTTATTTTTTTTAATTGTATTATTTTTATAATGGATTTTTGATTTTCTAGGAACATGAAAAGCAAAGCTATTGGAAGGATGCAACAACAAAGTAGATGGTTGGAACTAAGTGTGACCAGGCATGAGAGAAGTCTGAGTACCCATGAGCTGCTAGTGTTTCGGCCTTTGGCCTATCAGGGAGTTTCTTTTACCCTGTTATTAGTTATGATGTGCATTGGGTATAATACACAATTTTAAGTGTGAGATGAGGAGATTGTCTGGGTGACTTCCTATGCTACTTTAGATGTGTTAGTTTAATTGAATAATATTTTTTTAGAAGATTGGACTTTTTCCGACGATGGATCTATTAGACTATTTTCTTGAGGAATTAAAGTATAAAGAAAAGGACAAAAAGATTTTCTTTGTAGGTAGTGTAGTAATTCCCCCTTGGTTTTTCTTTGTGCCGCGAATGTTTTCCAAAGGTTTTGATTGAACCGCGTGTAGGTAGTTTTTTTTATAGTAGGAGCCATGATGAGATGAATTGAATTGAATCAATATCTCTCGACTTTGTTATGCCTTGAGAATAGCGAGTACTTTGGTTGTAACGCTTAGGCTCAATTTTTGACTCTTGTATAAGTACCTTAAATTGTATAAGTTTGAATTTGATTAACTACTTTGATTAGAGCGTCTTGATGAATCCAATCCTTAGTGAGTTATGTGCCATGTGTGTGTGAGGTTTGGGTGTAATTATGTGCATTACATTTGATTCCTAGAACTTACCCCGTGCACTTGCAAAGCGAAATAGTAGTTTTGTTTAGTCTTGGAAGTGATAGAGGCGTTTCTTTGTTGAGACAGATATGTATATTTTACCCGGCTAATTGTTATGTATCGTAGTTAACTCTTTTGAGCCTGTAATCCCTTTTATTTGAATTAACCATCTATTTGAACCTTCTAACCTCTCATGAGCACTTGAATTGTTATGAACTTTATAAAGGTTAAAGTGTGGGGTGATTGATTAGGCTTTTGAGTGGAACTAATGAAATAAGGAGAAGGGAGCTATTCCCAGACAGCCTGAGAGCTGAGTGGGGACCTTATTTGAGATGCTTTTTTCCTTCCAAAGCGAAATAATCACTCCTCTAGCTTATTGCGCTCGATCTACATCCTACCTAACTAGGTGCACTGTTTTGAAAAAGTAAGAGCCACTTGAATTGAAAAGGAAAGAAAAGAAAAAAATAGTTGTATTGCTGTGAAAAAAAAATTCCTTGATAGTGGTGACTCTTGATGTAATTGTTCTTAAAGAAATATAGAGTTAACATACATTGAATTGAAGGTGGAGTTATGGTTTGACATAAGTGTGGGTTTTGAATGTTAAAGTATATGTATTAAAGTGCTTATAGAGGTGTAGTCACTCTTATATCCAAATGTATCTTACCCGACCCACAGCCTACATTACAACCAATTAAAGTCTTACTTGATCCTAGATTGAATAAGCTCTATTAGTAGAGTAGTACACTACGAGCAAGCCTATGGTGCATCTTTTGTAGCATATGAATGTTATTTCTAAGAGTGAGCAAATTCTTTCTATCTCGAGTTCCTAATTGTTCTTAAATGTTATTGTGTATGGAACTAATCTCTTTTGTTCTGTGAGAGCACCTGATTCATGAAGGAAAGGTAATGTTATTGACCTTTATGTTAGAGTAAGTTAGTGAGTTGTGAATAATGCATGATACTTGTGAGTCAAATCTTGAGGTGAAGATGTTACACTCTTGTGCTTAATCTATTTTAAAGATGCTTGGTGTGATGAATTAGGAGAATTGCTTAAAAAGGTCGTGTGTATATAAAATGTAGTTTGATTGCTCGAAGACGAGCAACGTTTAAGTGTGGGATAGTGATGTTTGACTATAATTCTATATTTTTAGTACATTACTTACCTTACATTTTGGGATTTTAATGCTAAGCTATACTATATGCGTGCTTAATTGCGTTTATTTCATGTGCAGGTATATGGGAGATGAAGTTGGAGCAATGTAAATATTTAAAGTGTAATTCATGCACTAAAATAATGGGCTTATGGTTATATAATGATAAGGTAATGATTGATGACAAAAAAAAGGAAAAATGAGGGAGAAGAAAGAACAAATGAGGACAAAGGAAGACAAAAGAAGTTAAGGCAAAGAATTGAAAAGAAGCAGTGAAATAGCAAAAAAAAAAAAGCAAAGATAAGAAAAGAGAAGTTAGGCAGCAAGTAAACGAACCTGAAGCAGAAGTAGGCGAGGCAAATGATTTTTCGGGCGTTTTGCCTCGCGACGCGAGGGGTGCAGCGAGGTTCACCGTGCGTTTTGCCTCGCCACGCACCGTCTGTCGCGAGGGTTCCGGGTTTAGGCTAATTTATTTCCTATTTGGTTTTGGACTTGGTTATTTCGTTTAATCTTTTTTCTTACACATATAAATAGATATTAAACACTATATTTTTAGGAGAGGAGACCGGCGATTCGACCTAAGGAGGCAATAACACACTAGGAGCAAGGCGGAGAATTCTTCTACGAGTTTTTCACTTTCTTCTTCCTATTTCCATTATTGGTTATGAATTTTAGTATTGTAGTTTTGCATACAATTATGACTAACTAATTTGTTATCTAGGGTTTTGATGGAACCTTTTGTAGGATAAATTCTTGTTATGTTTTTATATAATTAAGCCGTTGTATTTCTCTATTTGTTCAGCTAATGTTTGTTGATGTTGATTGAATTACCATCAATTGACTCTGCCTATTTAGTGTGTACTGCTCGAGAGAGAGTACATATTTAGGTAGTTGTTGAACAACATCACTCCTAACGTATGTGAGAGATCAATACGAAGGGTTTAAAGGCGGGATTAGAGACAACGAAACCTAGGTGCGATCCTATTGAGCGGTGAATTAGTATCATTAGCGTAGTTCGAGAGAATACGTCTAATAAATTATGATAGTTGCTCGAGGGAGAGCTACAACACCCAATGTATTCACGATTGGTAGAGAATACATATGCGGAATTATTGAAGACTTAGTGTGAAGGATTATGAAAATTGGGAAAATCTTAACTCTAGACCTCCTCGGTCTTGTCTCCAACTCTTAGTCTCCTTAGTTAGTAATTTTACTGCTTTTAATAGTTTCTAGTTAGTTAGTTTAAAATAAGAATCGCAATCTTTATAATTAGGAAATTGTTTGGAATTGTGTTTCTTAGCATTACTGAACAACTGTAGCTAAGCCTTAGTTTTCTGTGGGATTCGACCCCGGATTTGTAAATCGAATTATATTTGCAACGACCACTTAGTCCTTTTTATAAGGCATAGTTGAGCGTGATCACCCTACTATGATAGATTTGAGTAATGCTAATAGCTTGTCTGGTATTACTAACTCCTAAGACCCCCAACCCCCACTCCACTACCCGGACCCCGAAAAAAGAAAGAATCAAAATCAACCAAACTCCACAAATAATACCACTTTGTAATTGTATTAAACGAATATATTTTTATCTATTTTAAACTTAGTGCAAATTTTCTAGATCTCTAGTAAAATTATAGTTCGTGTATTTCTTTTGAACTTACAGCTTGTGTAATAGGTTACGTTTTTGGTTGACCAAAAAAGCCCAATCTCTTCTCTCTATCTCTTTTTCACCAAACCCTACCCCCACCTAGCGGCACAACCAGGGTGGCGGAGGGAGTTTCAAATCAATAAATTACATTAAATATAAATTTAAGATTATTTAATTCATACTTAAAAATGATCTTCCTTATTTCTGAAGAATGAGGGGCAAAAGGATTGATCAAGAAAGATCTTTTGTTCTTCTCATATATTTTAATAAATATTTAGTAGATATTTCTTTTATAAAAATCTGGCTTCGCCACTGCTCTCACCCCCACAATAGACCCCTATCACCACGAACACTTTAAGCCTTTTTAATGCTAAAATAATCCATCTTGACAATAGAATCATCCATATTGAACTACGCCCAGTTTTGCCAAAACCCTTTCCTTCTCTCTCTTTCAGAACCCTACCATTGTTGCCTTCTTTCTTGAACATCAAAGACTCTTCTTCATCCTCCTCCTTATTAAACCTAGAAACCCTAATAGCCAACCTTTAACCTCATTCTCTTTTTCACTTCTATCCTCATTTATCAAACCTATAATTATTGCCACTATTACAACTACTTCCCTTTTCCTCATTCGGTTCTGTTTTAATCCAAAACCCGCCATTGCTCCCTCACTTTCTTCCCCACACGCTACAAATGACAAATATGAAGGATTCAGTTTCTGAAGAGAAAAAAGAAAAGGCTCTCAAAGATTTCTTGCTATATAACCTGAAAAAAGAATAGACAAATAGTTGAAGCTATTAGCATTATTGATAAGTTGATAGAGCTTGAGCTAGATAATACCAGACAGCTATTGTTGAAATCTCTTTTGCGTGTTTACATTGGAGCCAAATTCAAGTCCAATGAAATCTTAAAAAAGGATCCTTTACTTGAAAAGACTTACTTGGATCCTGGTTGGTAACAAGAATATTCAATTGAGGAGTTGAAGTAAAGAAAAAGATCGAGGAAGGGATAATAACTGCTTCGTTGAGCGAGGAAGAATTTGGAGGATTTTGATGAATTGATACTTGCTTGGTACTTAATAAGTTGGGTTTTGATTACTTTGGATTTTGACCTCCTTGCTTCGGCCTTCTTGTTAGGGTTGGGCATAAAAACCGAAAAATAAAAAATCCTAACGGACCCAATTACTTTGGTTCGTCTATTTCTGTCAATACGTAAGAAGGAGAATAACAGGCAATGAGTAAAAATTGCATGAGGCGCTCTATTTGGTCGCCCCTTTTTAATCTGTATTTGCTTTATTTTTCTGTTTGTATCTGTAACCGTTTTTTTGTTAAAAGCATTTTAAAAAGAAGATTTTGCCCTTCTTTAGTAAATGACTACTTTCTCTCTAAGTATACGCTATATTGTCTATTGTATCTCTCTCTCTCTCCCCTTCTTCGCGTTTTTGATTTGTTCTTCTCTAAAATCAAACGGATTTCGTCATTATATCCTTTTTGATTTTGCAATTGTTTGTTCCCCAACAACATTAAATATAATCACATGTACAATTTTAATTGTTGCTTTTGTACATTGCATTACCTTTGTATGGGGTTTTATTTTAGTATTATTTTTATGATTTAATTTATTGGTTTTTTGTTGATAGTCATCTTAGTTGAATCGTTTCCTTTTTATTTGTGGTAAAATAGTTTCCTAGGGTTTACTTTGAATAGTGCTTTAGTTTACTAGGTTTTAATTTTACAATTGTGTTTTTAGGTTTTTTGAAACGGTGTTTGTATTTTTTTTTTGATGAAAATTCTATATATTCTTCAGTAATTTTTGGAGACATTGAAATTTTTAAAAATTTTGAGAGTTAATTAATAGATGATGCTATTAAAGTGTGAAGTTTATAATAATTCAAGGATAACTTAATTCTAGGAGCTGAAGTTTTGTTTTGTGTTTTGTATAAGTGTTTTATCTGTAGTTTTTGTTATATTTTTGACTAACTTTAGCATTATTGGAGTTGAATTTGGGTTCTGTATTTAGAAAAACTACAGCATGTTATGGATGAAGTTTTTATTTTGTAATTGCTAAACTTCAACATTATTTAGAGCTGAAATTTTTGTTCTATATTTCCTGAACTTCAGCATTCTTAGAGCTGAAGTTGTGTTCTGTCTTTCTTTGAAGTTAGATGGCTTTAAAATATAGCCAAATTGTGCTGAAGTTTTAACTGATTTTTTTGATAATGTTCTGAAGTTATTTTTCATATCTTTTATTTTTTTGAACAGATGGCATCTACAAATCCACATCACCTACAAATCGTAAGGCACCTAAAGATCCTAAAGCACGCAAAGATCCTAAAGCACCTAACGCACGTAAAATACGCAAAGGTCTTTCAGTCCCTGTTCCTCTACCTACAAAACAAGGTGAGAGATATTATGAGTTTGGAGATTGGTTTAACTATCATGCTTACTGGAAGGGGAACCACGATTTGAAGCGTTTAATTGTAACTTTCTTGACTCCTGCACAACAGGATAAGCGGAACAATGGTACATTTTGGTATATTATGGCTATGGAGAATGTCCATTGCAGCATGAAGTTGTTTCATTGTTTGATTCTTCTCATTTATTCACCAATGATCGAGACTCTATTAGTTTCAAGATTCTTGGGCCATGATGTGTCATTCAACCTTGAAGACTTTCACATTATGTGTGGTTTGAGGATCATAGCTCATAATGTTGAAAAACCAATTAAATGAGAGAGCAAGATTTTGAAGCGGTATTTTGGGAAGTATAAAGGTGTGTCCTTGAATGACATTCGAGAGTATATGACCCTGAATAAAATTAAAAAGGATGATGAGAATTTCAAACATGTACGCGATAGTGATGAAGATGATGTGAAGCTTATGGAAATTCTTGTTGTGGAGTCTAATTTGTTTGGAAGAAAGAATGAATCAACTGTGTTGGAGAAGTATGCATCTATTGTTGAAGACGATAAGGCTTGTGCTGATTATCCTTGGGGTAATGCGTCTTATGAGAAGCTCATTACCTCAATGAAATATGTTTTGGACAACCAGGACTAAGATAATCCAATCGAGTATACTGTAGGTGGATTTCCATTTTCATTATGTGTTTGGTTCTATGAGCACTTCCCAGATATTCGAGAGAAGTATTTAAAAGAGGACGACTTCCTGGATGCCCCTCAGGTTCCTAGGATGCTACGTTATGTATATTTGGGAGAGCCTAAACTGAAAGAACTTCATATGGATTACTTCAGTAATCATGGTGTAAGTTAATGTTCTTTATTTTTCCTTTTTTTCTGTAGCTGTGTTAATATGTTGACGTATCAATTTTATTTTATTTTCATAATATACTTTTTTGTATTAAATAGAAATATCGGACATTTAGGATATTGGATATAATTCCTACCGAAGAGGAATTGAATTCAATGCCTTTAATTGGACAATTATCATGCATCCGTATTCACTCAAAGGTACTGAATCCAGTTCCTTCAACGAGCGAATCACCACGTAGTCGGAGTCAATCAAAAGAAACCAATCGAACTCTTGTAATTGGCCACAGTCATTCTAACCATTCTACAACGATGTTTGACAATGAATTAGTCAAAACAATATGTCATGTAAGTTTTTAGATGATGTTTTTTGTTATGCGTTTTGTAAAACTACAACATGTTTTAGCTGAAGTTTTTGTTCTGTTTGTGATGAACTTCAGCATTCTAGTAGCTGAAGTTGTATTCTGTATTTGCTAAACTTCAGCATTGTTCTGTATTTTGTAAAACTACAACATGTTTTAGCTAAAATTTTTGTTCTGTTTGTGATGAACTTCAGCATTCTAGTAGCTGAAGTTGTGTTCTGTATTTGATGAACTTCATCATTGTTCTGTGTTTTGTAAAACTACTGCATGTTTTAGCTGAAGTTTTTGTTCTATTTGTGATGAACTTCAGCATTCTAGTAGCTGAAATTGTGTTATATATTTGCTGAACTTCAGCATTCTTAGACGTGAAGTTTTGTTCTATTTTTATATATTTTGAAATTTTTGTGGTGTTTCTATTCTATACTAGAGGTAACAAGGGAGGTTAAAAGACATGCAGAAGAAGAAATGTGTATAATCGCGAAAAAAGTTGTTGAGGAGTTTTAACGGGATGAGAGATCTGCTACTGTGGATGAGGTTGTGAAAAAAGTCAAGGTAAGCTTATTTCTAGAGAAGTCTTTTTTCCTGCTAATGTTATTCAGATTAATCATTGTTAGTAATTCTTTATAGGAATATTTTTATGAGAAGTTTGAAAAGTTGTTTAAGATTGTTGACAAATCAAAAGGAATAGATGATGTCGATGCAGATTTTGATTTGATGAACTATCGACAATATGATAGGATGAACGACTAGTTCGAACCTCTACCAGATATTAATGCTGCTCATGATCTACTGCATAAAGTCGTAGATGAAAATGTAACAGGTGAGGAAGCAGCTCTTGAAGGCGACGTTCAAGTATTCGAGGAAGTTCAACATGTTGAACAACAAGTTGAAGAGGAATGTTCTAGTATTGATAGACTGAGCAAATTTGATGGATATAATAAACAGTTATCAACCGAGAATGTAGGAAGCAAGAAAGGTGCAGATGATGAAGTTGTCGGTACTGAAGAACATGCATTGACTTGTGCTTTGGGTAGTGCTATTGCAAAAGGCAATGTGTGTGCCGATGGAGATCGTGAACCTATTGGTACTGAAGAACAGACACCAAGTGATGTGGGTACCAGTGGACGTTAAAAATAGTGATGCTTCAATTGATACAACTCAAAAAGTCTCCGATGATGCTGCATTACATGAAGATAGTGTCGAGAAAATCCTTTCGGAGAATGCTCCAATGCTCCTCGACGTTGCTGCACCATTGAATGAAGCTGGAGCTACTCAGATCGACAAAGGTATTTAGTTTGGAAAAACTGCAGTGGAAGATAAACGTCAAGGTATTCTATAGATCACAAATTTATTACATTTGATCCAAGTATATATTTTCAGTTTGAATTTTACATACTTTCTTTTCTTTTTTATGCTTTTTGATGATTATTCAGAAAGACTCAATGCAGCTAAAAAAAGAAATTGGTGAGCTCATTCGGCTATATAAAAAAGGAGAAATACATCTGTTCACACCTGTTGGCTCACAAATAGGTGTGAATTGTCTTTGTAGTATTTTCAAAATTTAGTCAGTATTATTTAATATATTTTTTTTGCATGAATATATAGGTATATCTGAGGGTAATGCAAGTGGATCTGTTGGAATGCAAACACCATCTGTGTCGCAACACTTAGACCATGTAGTTATTTACTGCAATTCGATTACAAGGTATTTTTTTTGCCTAATGTGTGTTTGTATCAGTTGTATTAATGTATATATTTTGCTTGTTTTTGGCAAATCTCATATGATGCATCACAACATCTTCCAAATTCTAAGAGAAGGAAGATATCCAGTTCTCCTAATGTTTTATGTGACACCAGTGATATCCCCAACTTCAAGTTATGTTCATTTTTCCTAAGTAGTTGTCACGACCCAATTTTTCATATGTTGGGTGTCGTGATGGCACCTAATCTTAGGGACTAGGTAAGCTTAACATTAATTGCAATAATAACAATATTTAAATAACATTTAACAATTGAAATAGACCTCTCTTTAAAATTTACAACCTCAAAGCAGGTAGTACAAGTGATAAGCTTTACAGAGTGTTTGCTAGAAAACTTCTAAATATACCTATTCAGAAATAAGGATAAACAGTGCGATACAAAAACTAGAAGGTGACTCCGAAGTCTACGAATGCAACAACAGGTTTACCTTGAGTCTCCACCGAAACGATCTACACAACTACTAACGAGAAATTACCTGGATCTGCAAAAAAATGTGCAGAAGTGTAGTATGAGTGCACCATAGCGATACCCAACAAGTATCAAGACTAACCTCAGTGGAGTAGTGAGGAGGAACAGTTAAGATACCTACTGGACTAAATAACTTGAACGAATATAAGTGTAGGAACAACAGATTACAATATCTATACAAAGACTACGCATAATGAAAATGAAAATAAAATGGTAATTTTAGTAAGAAAGGAAAACAACAACTAACAGCGGAACACCATAATAATGACACGGTGGAATGAGCGGAACACCGTTTGAAATCCGGTGAACACAGATAGAGTAAAGGAAAGTAATATCTCAACAAACATGACCGCTTTCACACCAGGCTTCAACTAATAACCATTCACGAGGTACCGAACCTCAGAATATTCATATTTCACGGGTTCCAATTCTGGAATCCTAAACACTTGGCATCCTGTGCCCTCTTTAACAATTTATTACTCAACAATATCAAGGTTTCATCCTTTTAGCCAATAAGAATGATTAAGTACGTGTATGCTTGTGCAAGTGTCTGAACATAGTTCATGCCAGCTAGTAAGTATAGAAAAGGAACGGACAACACATAGAACATTTTTCCACAATTTTCCACGAAATAGAACTCACACGGATAAGTAAACCACTACACAAGTATCAACAACAAGAATGCCCCTAGGCCATTACAAACCAATCCCTGAAACAACCCACCTTGTCTCAGCATGTGTGCAATAATAATATAAATACCTGGCTTGTCGCGCCACACGTGCATAAAAATATTTCCACCTTGTCTTGCCACTTGTGAAACAAACACACACACACATACACCGAGTCATATATATATATATATATATATATATATATATATATATATATATATATATATATATATATAAAATA
>MU736361.1:183483-217941 GCA_026770625.1 Nicotiana glauca
GGGTTTTGAAAGAATGGTGAAAAGTGATGAAAATTCGACTAAGTATAAAATTTGGTGGGCCTCGGATGTGAGAATTGCGAACAAAGCTTCGCATTTACAAAGCCAGGAAAAAAATGGGACCTTCGCATTTGCGAAGAGGGCCTCGCATTTGCGATACTTGGCCCGTTCGCATTTGCGAACTTTTCCTTCGCATTTGCGATCCCCCCAGAACTCCCATTTATCAAGTGGTCGCATTTGCGATCATTTCTTCGCAAATGCGATACCTGCCAAGCCCCCCTCCTTTCGCATTTGCGATGGGAAATTCGCAATTGTGACTCTCGCATTTGCGAGAATATTTTTGCAAATGCAAAAATACCTGACCGGACCTGCATTTTTTTTCAAAGTTCAAAATGCAACTCGACACCTTTCCAAAACTCACCCGAGCCCTCGGGGCTCCAAACCAAACATGTACAAAACCTCAAAAACATCCTACAAACTTACTCGCACGATCAAATCGCCAAAATAACATCATATACATAGAATCAAGCCTCAAAACTCACGATTTCCTCCTAAACTTCATAAACTTTCAAATTTGGAACTTATAGTCCGAAACACGTCAAACGATGTCCGATTTCGACCAAACTTCACAGAAAGCACTTAAACAATATATAAGACTCGTATCGGGTGTCGGAACCAAAATACGAGCCCGATACCCTAGTCTTTTAATCAATTTTCATTTCCATTTTCCTTAACAATTTCAGAAAAACAATTTAACAGGAAGTTTCTTTTACTCGGGTTCTAGACCTCGAATTTCGACTCCGGGCACATGCCCGAGTCCCATATTTTTCTACGGACTTTCTGGGACCGTCCAATCTTGGGTCCTGGTCTGTTTACCCAAAATGTTGACCAAAGTCAACTTTAATCATATTAATATCAAAATTCTTCAAATGTTTCAGAGAATTCACATATTTCAACATAAAAGCTTTCCGGCTACGCGCCCGAACTGTACACGCAAATCGAGATAAGTAAAAATAAGGTTTTCAAGGCCTCTGAAGCACGGAACAAAAGAGGAAACAGGTGATGACCCTTTGGTTCGTCACAAGCTTACTATATGAAACACATCAACGGGTCGGGCCTCCCCCTCTTGGGCACCCTCTACTCGCCTGAATACCTCGTTGTAGCACATCTGCCCGGAGTCTAGGACAATGTCTCACCATGTGGATGATATCTCCACACTCAAAGCAACCTCTCTACTGACGTGGCTGTGGGAACTGTGCGGTACGAGTACTCTAAGAATTATGAGCACCTGAAACACTGTGCGAATCCTGAAGTGCAAACTGAACTGGCTAACCCACAAAATCTCTACCATGCCATACCCTGCCTCCAAAATAAGGACTAGCAGATCTCTCTGGTCTATGAGGCCTTCTAGCCTCCCTGTACTCTCTCTCCTGACATTGTCTATCCTCTCTTTCCTGGCCCCACCTGTCCTCTCTCTCCTAATCCCATGTGCCCTTTATCCGACGAGCGATCCCTGTCACCTACTGAATGAAACATTCAACTCCAACTCCCGAGCTATGCTGAACCAAATATCATGCCCGAGCCCCTCAACAAACAAACAGAATTATTCCCTAACTGTAGCGACCAAGGAAGGTGCATGTCTAGCCAAATCACTAAATCTAACTATACGGCCCCGTAAAAATTTCTACCCAAAACTCAAAAACTCGTAGTGCCAAATTAGAAATACGTGTTTGAAATGTATAAATTTAGACCCCTTTGGACTGATCTATGCATTAAAAAGTCAATAATTAAAGTTTTCCAAAAAGTGCAATTATGCAGTCGAGAATGCAGTCGCATATCAGGTATGCGGACCCTATATCCGCCGCCGAGTGAGTCAGTGTGTTGGTCAAATTTGAGGTCAACTATACGGTCGATTATGCGATCGCATAACCAATATGCGGACCGCAAAGTCATTGTATAATTTCCTTGGGATTTTGTAAAGGGCAGTTCTGCAGTGCATTATGTGACCGCAGAACGTGTATACGGACCGCATTTCTGCCACAGACCCAGACAATGTGTTCAATTTTTGGGGAGCATTTTTGCAGTCTATTATGCGGACCACATGTTAACTTTGCGATCACAGATCTGAGTCGGGCCCCTATTTTCTAGTGTTTAAAACCCAACCCCATCCCATGAAAAACACCCCAATAGACCATTTTTCGATTATTTTTCACGACAGAGAGAGAGAGAGAGAGAGAGGGAGTAATCTTCATCATGTCCTCATTAAATCCTTGCCCCGAATCCTTGAAGATTATCAATTGAATTTACTAGGTCTTCATCCTATAAGGTAAGAACAGTACCATCATCAATAGTTTTGAAATTTCTGTTAAAATAGGTAATTATCAAGTAGGTATATGGGTATAAGGGCTAGTAATCTTGCATGCACAAGAGATAATGGGGTATGGGGAGGATGAGATCTAAAGAGACAGCAATTGGGGTATAATATTAAAGAAATTTCTTTCAAAAAGGGGCCTAAGATCACAATACACCTTTGGCGTTTGATGATATGCTCAAACGAGCTAGAATCTTAATGTCGTTTCTAATTCTTGGTTTAATTGTAATTCTTATACAATAGATTGAAGTGCTAAGAGTCTCGGAATTTTATAAGAATTAGGGGAAAGCTTTATTGAGGTATGTATGGCTAAAACCCCATCCTCTTAGAAATTTAGCTTCCATGGTGCCCGTGTACGTGTTTTTAGTTCGAAACGTAATTGATGCCATGCTTGCTATGTTAAGTGAATTGATGCTGCGAAAATGTATGTGTTAGGTAATTCTTTGGGTATTTAATGTGTTATTATTGTAAATGGAAGATGTGTGGAGAATATGATTTATGTGCTAAATGCCTAACTGTCATGCCAAGGTTACTTTGGGACTAATATGCCAAAATTGACGAATTTCCCTCTATGCTTATGACTTAAATTGCTTTTGTATATGCCTACAACTTTAAGCGGCAAGGTAAATGTTGAAAATGGGAAAGATGTGAAGCATGGGTATGGAATGTGGAAATTGTGGCCCCAAGTGCCGGTAAACTAATACATGTGTAACCAAAGATTGGTGTGAGATAATTAATAGAAAATGGTAACGTCTTGGGGAGACAGCTTAACCGATTGGGCCGTGACCGAACGCCATGATATATATACACATGGTGGTAATGTATTGATGATTGAAACTGGAAAGTGAATAATGAAATAATTGTAATGTCTCGGGGAGACGGCTTAGCCTATCGGGTCGTGATCGGAGCCATGATATATTTACACATAGTGGTAATGTATTGATGATTTAAACTGGAAAGTGAATAATGAAATAATGGTAATGTCTTGGGGAGACGGCTTAACCGTTTGGGCCGTGATCAGACTCCGCTCACCGAAGCGGTGGTAATATGGATAATGATGCAACAGTGTGGGATGCCCCAATCTGAAAATTCAGAAACTATGTGAAAATCATGGGAACCTCCTTATATTGTTGGCATGGTGCTTATTTGAAACTTTTTTGCCTTTACTATTTCCTATTTACTCTTGTATGGTTGTTCTTTCTAACATGATGGTGTTTAGTTATACATACTAGTACTATTCCATGGTACTAAAGTCCCTTTTGCCGGGGGCGCTACATTTTAAATGAATGTAGGTGGCTCCATAGCGGATAGTGCCAATCATGTGTAGCGGAGCATCCTCCTCTCAAGAATCTTGGTGAGCCCCTTCCTCCTTCAAGGGGTTATGTTGTACACCTTTTGTGATAGATATTCATTTTGAGGTATAGCGGGGGCCTTGTTGCCGGCGTTGCTATGATTGTATTTTGTATCTTTAGAGGCTCCATAGACGGTTGTGTGGGTTATGTACGGGTATTGGATAGGTCAACAAACCATGTTGTAACTTTGTACTCTTGCTTTCTTCTAAACTATAGCTGTATAAAATCGTGGAAGCCTAACTACGCTTTAAGGTTGTGTTATAAAATAAGTTATCCATGTTGAATGTAAAACCCCTTTTATTGTCTAATTAAACTAAACAGAATCGGATCCCTTAATCGTATTGAGTTGGGTAGGAAGTGTTCGGGTAAGGCTTGCTCCGTTGGGTTCACTCGATTGAGCGCCGGTCGCGCCTCCTGAGGTTGGGGCATGACAAACTTGGTATCAGAGCCTAAGGGTTTAAAGTGTCCTAGGACGTCTTGGAGTCGTATCTAGTAGAGCCCTCCTTATCGGTGTGAATTCGACCACATCTATAAGTTGGAGGCTACTTGGGCATTAGGAATAACACCCTTCTTTGATATTCTGGATCGTGCGGTAATTGTGAAACTATGTTTTCCCCCACTAACTATTACATTGCTCTATCTTTCAGTAAATGGCACCTAAGAAGAAAGCGAAAATTGGCCAAGGAGCCAATGCCACCTTAGGAGTGGTTGATGAATCATTGCTTGATATTACGGGTGAGGGTAGTTGCCGTGCTATCACCCTGCCTGTTTCTCCTACTCTAGAGCAAACTACCCCAGTTCCTACACCTGCGGAGGATACTACTATCCCTACCATTGATACTCATATTTCGCCTCCAGCCCCAACTCCTGGTTCTGGTATTTCTGATGGGGATCTTAGGGGAGCTATTTAGATGTTGACACAACTAGTGGCCTCCTAGGCCAGAGGTCATGTGTTGCACCCAGTTCATCTAGCCAGCAAGGGGATTCCACCAGTTCTAGGGTAAACTGATTTCTTTAGTTAGACCCTACAGTGTTTTCGGGTGCCAATCCAGAAGAGGACCCTCAGGATTTTATTGATGAGATGCACAAGACTCTCAGGGTCATGCGTGCAACTAAGTCAGAGGGAGTAGAGTTGGCTACCTACCGCCTGAAAGGGGTGGCCTATGCGTGGTTTGAATTATGGTAGGTTCCCGCAAGGAAGGAAGCCCTCCGGCAAGGTGGAGTGAGTTCACTGATGCCTTTATAGATCATTTTCTGCCTGCTGAGACAAGGCTAGCCTGTGCAGCAGAGTTCAAAAATCTGAAATAGGGTAGCAGACGTGTGTGGGATTACCATATGGAGTTTGCTCGTTTGTCCAAGTATGCTATTTACATGTTGCCCACAATGGAGGCTAGGTTCGCCGGTTTGTGCAGGGTCTTAATACTTTTACTATTAATGAGGCTTCTACATCAAAATTGAATTCTGACATGTATTATGGGAAGATGGTGGCATTTTCTTAGGCCATAGAGAATCATAAACTAAAGAACATAATGGAGAGAGAGGGTAACAGAAAGACCTGGTCTGCGGGAAACATGGGTGAGTCACTTGGTAGGGGAAGGTCAGCTTTTCAAGGAGGGACGTCAGGGCCATCCCAGTCTGTTGCACATTCTTCAGCTAGTGCACTGCCATCAGGGCCCAGCCAGCAGCAACAGGGGAGTCGTTTCAGGCCCAATCAGGGCAACAGAGGATCACATCAGTAAGGTCGATCAGGAGAGAGATCCCGGCAGTAGCAGAGGGCCCCGTGCCCCAAGTGCGGGAAGATGCACTCAGGGGTTTACTACTTGGAGTTACCCGTGTGCTATGGATGCGGGATGGGGGGCCACATTCAGATGTAGTGTCATGCATCCCGCCAGGGAGCAGGTAGGGGCACATCAAATTCATTCGGTCCAGCAGTTGCTACATCTTCATCTCCTTCTCCAGTTCGAGGTACCCAAGCACCCACAAGGCGAGGTGCAGCTAGGGGTGGTACGTAGAGTTCAGGAGGGCCCTGCCGATTCTATGCTATGAGTGGTCGCCAGACCACAGAGACTTCTCTAGGTGTTGTTACAGGTATTCTGAATGTTCAATCCCATGATGTGTATGCACTTATTGAGCCCAGTTACATCCTGTCCTATGTTACCCCTTTTATTGCTATGGAATTCGGGGTAGAACCAGAACAACTTCATGAACCATTCTCGGTACCTACTCTGGTTGGTGAGTTAATTTTGGCCACTCGAGTTTATAGAAGTTTCGTTGTCACGGTGCATGGTAGGAATACCATGGACGATCTTATTGAACTAGGGATGGTGGATTTTGATGTAATAATGGGAATGGATTGGCTCTATTCATGTTTTTCCAAGCTTGATTGTCGAACTAGAACTATGAGGCTTGAGTTTCCTAATGAGCCCGTGGTTAAATTGAAGGGAGATAATATAGTGACTAAAGGTCGGTTTATTTCTTACCTTAAGGCTGCAGAGATGATCAAGAAGGGGTGTATCTATCATTTAGTCCATGTTACGCACACCGATGCCGAGGCACCCAGCCTTGAGTCCGTACCTGTTGTGAATGAATTTCCGGATGTCTTTCCAGATGAGCTCCCTGGGATTCCACCAGACATGGAGATTGACTTTGGGATTGATGTGATGCAGGCACACAACCTATATCAATTCCACCTTACAGAATGGCATCGGCTGAATTGAAAGAGCTAAAGGAACAATTGAAGGATTTGCTAGAAAAGGGTTTCATCCGGCCGAGTGTGTCACCATGGGGAGCACCAGTCTTGTTTGTAAAAAATAAAGATGGTTCGCTACAGATATGTATTAACTACCGACAACTCAACAAAGTCATAATAAAAAATAAATACCCCCTTCCTAGGATAGATGACTTGTTTGATCAATTGTAAGGTGCTATGTGTTTTTCAAAAATTGACTTGAGGTCCGGGTATCATCAATTGAAGATAAGGGAGCAGGATATTCCACAGACAACTTTTAGGACTCGGTATGGGCACTTTCAATTTTTGGTGATGTTTTTTGGGCTAACAAATGCCCCAGTAGCTTTCATGGATCTTATGAATCGAGTCTTCAAGCCTTTTCTAGACTCCTTTGTGATAGTATTCATTGACGATATTCTCGTATATTCCCGAAGTCAAGACTAACCATCTCAGGGTAATTCTACAAACTCTTCAGCAACATAAACTATATGCAAAGTTTTCAAAATGTGAATTTTGGCTTGACGTCACGTTCTTGGGTCATGTTGTCTCCAGGGAAGGAATTATGGTTGATCCTCAAAAGATTGTGGCAGTGAAGAATTGGCCTAGGCCTACCACTCCAACATAGATTCGTAGTTTTTTGGGTTTGTCTGGGTACTACGGAAGGTTTGTGGAGGGATTTTCTACTCTTGCCTCTCCCTTGACCAAATTGACCCAGAAAGCAGTTAAGTTCCAATGGTCCGATGCTTGTGAAAGGAGCTTCCAGGAATTGAAATAAAGACTGACTATAGCACCGGTATTAATGCTGTCAGAGGGTAAAAAGGGATTTGTGGTGTATCGCGATGCTTCAAGGATCGGGTTTGGATGTATGTTGATGCAACATGGCAATGTTATAGCCTATGCATCTAGGCAACTCAAGAATTATGAAAAGAACTATCCAACTCATGACTTAGAGCTTGCGGAAGTGGTGTTCGCGCTAAAGATTTGGCGACATTATCTATACGGGGTCCATCTGGATGTATTCACGGACCACAAGAGCCTTAAATATATTTTCAAGCAAAATGATCTAATTCTAAGGCAGAGAAGGTGGCTAGAATTACTCAAGGACTATGACATTGATATTCTCTACCACCCGGGGAAGGCTAATGTTATGGCAGATGGTCTTAGCCAAAAATCTATGGGGATTTTGGCTCGTATGAGGGTAGATCAGAGGCCGTTGGCTCGGGAGGTTCATCAATTAGCCAGTTTGGGAGTTCGTCTTGCGGACTCTAATGGTGGAGGGGTAATTGTGCATAATAGGGCTGAATTGTCTCTTGTGGCAGAGGTGAAGGAAAAATAATTCAGTGACCCATTATTAGTACCACTAAAAGAGGGGATTCATAAACACAAGACCACGACGTTCTCCCTTGTCATGGATGATGGTACCCTACGGTACCTTGGCCGCCTATGTGTTCCAGATATCAACGGTCTTCGGGAAAGAATCATGGCAGAAGCTCACACTTCCAGGTATTCTGTGCACCCAGGTTCTAAAAAAATGTATCATGATCTCAAGGAATTCTATTGGTGGAATAACATGAAAAGGGATGTGGCGGATTTTGTGGCTAGATGTCTGACCTGTCAGCAAGTGAAGGCCGAACATCAAAGACCCGGACGACTGGCTGAAAGCATAGAAATGGGAGATGATCAATATGGATTTTGTGGTAGGGTTTCTACGCATTGCGCGCAAGTTTGACTCAATTTGGGCAATTTTTGATTGACTCTCAAAATCAATGCACTTCTTGCCAGTCAAATCTATCGACACAACGGAACAGTATGCTCAGTTGTATATCAAGGAAATAGTCAGATTGCATGGTATTCCAGTCTCAATCATTTCAGATCAAGGGGCTCAGTTCACTGCCAACTTTTCGAAGAAATTTCAGCAAGGTTTGGACGTGCAGGTAAATCTTAACATAGCTTTTCACCCCAGGACTGAAGGGCAAGCAGAGCAGACTATTTAGATGCATGGGGACGTGTTGCGTGCTTGTACTATTAATTTCAAAGGTAGGTGGGATAATCATTTGCCACTTATAGAGTTTTCTTATAACAACAGCTTCCACGCTAGTATCCAAATGGCACCATTTCAGGCACTATATGGTAGAAGATGTAGGTCTCCCATTGGGTGGTTCGAGGTTGGAGAAGCTGAATTGATAGGGCCAGACCTTGTGCACCAGGCCATGGAAAAGGTCAAAATTATTAAGGAAAGATTGAAAACTGCTCAGAGTCGCCAAAAGTCTTATTCGGACGTTCGTCATAGGGATTTGGAATTCAAAGAAGATGATTGGGTATTATTGAAGGTTTCCCCCATGAAGGGTATCATGCGGTTCGGGAAAAAAGGAAAATTGAGCCCAAGGTATGTCGGACCGTATAGGATCATCCAGCGGATTGGTTAGGTGGCATACAAGCTTGAGTTGCCACCCGAGATATCATTGGTACACCTAGTCTTTCATGTGTCTATGTTGAAGAAAGTAGTGGGAGATCCGTCCCCTATTGTGCCAGTTGAAACTATTGTGGTCAATGAAGAGCTGTCCTATGAAGAAATTCCAGTTGCCATTCTTAACATGCATGTCTGGAAATTGAGGAATAAGGAAATTGCCTCCGTAAAGGTATTATGGAGAAACCAACAGGTTAAGGAAGCCACTTGGGAAGCCGAGGAAGAAATGAGAAGGAAGTACCCACATTTGTTTGTATAGCCATGTAATAGCTTTCAACCATTTGGTCCCTATGATATCTGTATCCTTAATTAGATCTATGTAAAACTGTTGTTTCGTCTTGGTTATATGATTGCCTATGTGGCCATGGTTAATATTGTACAGGTTATGTTGTGTCTATGGATTATGTATATGCTGTTAGGGCATGTTTTTTGGGGCTCTCTGATAGGTGGATAGGCCTAGATACAAAGGAAACTCTTGCAAATTTTTTAGAAATTTAGTGAGTTATGCAAATGCGGAGCTATTGAGGTGTTCCATGATTGTGAGAGATGAGATTACGTGAAGAAAAATTTGCTAATGAGCGTACATCGATCCTCATTTGAGGACGAATGATCTTAAGTGGGGGAGGATGTAAGCCCCCGTTAAAGTTTTTACCCAAAACTCAAAAGCTCGTAGTGCCAAATTAGGAATACGTGTTTGAAATGTATAAATTTGGACCCCTTTGGACTGATCTATGCATTAAAAAGTCAAGAATTAAAGTTTTCCAGAAATGTGCGATTATGCGGTCGAGAATGTGATCGCATATCAGGTATGCGGGCTGCATATCCGCCGCATAATGAGTCAGTGTGTTGGTCAAATTGAGGTCAACTATGCGATCGATTATGCAATCGCATAACCAATATACGCACCGCATAGTCATCGCATAATTTCCTTAGGATTTTGTAAAGGGCAGTTCTGCAGTGCATTATACGACCGCAGAACGTGTATGCGGACCGCTTTTCTGTCGCAGACCCAGACAGTGTGTTTAGTTTTTATGGAGCATTTTTGCGGTCCGTTATGCGGACCACATGTCAACTTTGCGATCGCAGATCTGAGTTGGGCTCCTATTTTCTAATTTTTAAAACCCAACCCCATCGCATTAAAAACACACCAATAGACCATTTTTCAGTTATTTTTTACGACATAGAGAGAGAGAGGGAGTTCTAGAGTGAGAGGGAGTAATCTTCATCAAGTCCTCACTAAATCCTTTCCCCAAATCCTTGAAAATTGTCAATTGAAGTTACTAGGTCTTCATCCTATAAGGTAAGAACTGTACTCTCATCAATAATTTCGAAATTTTTGTTAAAATAGGTAATTAGCAAGTAGGTATATGGGTATAAGGGCTAGTAATCTTGCATGCACAAGAGATAATGGGGTATGGGGAGGATGAGATCTAAAGAGACAACAATTGGGGTATAATATTAAAGAAATTTCTTTCAAAAAAGGGGCCTAAGATCACAATACACCTTTGACGTTTGATGATATGCTCAAACGAGCTAGAATCTTAATCTCGTCACTAATTCTTGGTTTAATTGTAATTCTTATACAATAGATTGAAGTGCTAAGATTCCCGGAATTTTATAAGAATTAGGGGAAAGATTTATTAAGGTATGTATGGCTAAAACCTCATCCTCTTAGAAATTGAGCTTCCATGGTGACCGTGTAAGTGTTCTAATTTCAAAACGTAATTGATGCCATGCTTGCTATGTTAGGTGAATTGATGTTGTGAAAATGTATGTGGTAGGTAATTCTTTAGGTGTTTAATGTGTTATTCTTGTAAATGGAATATGTGTGGAGAATATGATTTATGTGCGAAATGCCTAACTATCATGCCAAGGTTACTTTGGTACTAATATGCCAAAATTGACGAATTTCCCTCTATGCGTATGACTTAAATTGCTTTTGTATATGCCTATAACTTTAAGTGGCAAGGTAAATGTTGAAAATGGGAAAGATGTGAAGCATGGGTATGGAATGTGGAAATTATGGCCCCAAGTGTCTGTAAACTAATACATTTGTAACGAAAGATTGGTGCGAGGTAAAATAACAGAAAATGGTAACGTCTCTGGGAGACGGATTAGCCGATCGGGCCGTGATCGGATCCTATGATATATATATACATGGTGCTAATGTATTGATGATTGAATCTGGAAAGTGAATAATGAAATAATGGTAACGTCTTGGGGAGACGGCTTAGCCGAGTGGGCCATGATCGGACTCCGCTCACGGAAGCGGAGGTAATATGGATAATGATGCAATAGTGTGGAATGATCCAATCTGAAATTTCAAAAACTATGTGTCACGACCCAAATCCCCCACTGTTCGTGATGGCGCCTCTCTTGACGACGAGGCCAGCCAACTAACCTAACTCGTCTTTTCAAAAATATTTAAACATAATTAGACAGCTTAAATATGACTTAATTGCATTAATTAGCGGAAATGCAACCCAACACAACCCTAATCGGGGTGTCACAAGTCATGAGCATCTATTAGAATGTAAATCCACTACAATGTCTAAAATATACAAAACCGAAATAATGAACAAAGAGGGAGACATGGTGCTGTGAACGCTGACAGTCACCTCCTTAACTCATATAACTCTTCCTCTGATCGGCCAAAACCCGCTATCGGGTGAATAGATACCTGCATCTGCACACGAGGTGCAGGGAGTAAAGTGAGTATTCCAACTCAGTAAGTAATAAAGGTAAATAACAACTGAGCAGTAAGAAATCACGTAAAGCACACTATCATACTGTATAGCAGCAGGGTACAATCTTTTGAGAAAATAGTAAGGGTGTGAAATCTTTGGAAATATCTTGGCTCAGTTTAAAGCTCTTTTGAAAATGATCCTTTCAATAGTTACGAAGACGGTTTCAAAGCAGTTAGTGCTGATGAGCACAGAAAAATCCGCCCCTCGGGCACAAATACCACAGAATAACAGGTAAAAGGCAAATAAATATGCAAGATGAGCACATAAAAGTTCGCCCCTCGGGCAATATCTCAAAACAGTACCAGCCCCTCGAGCTCTCTCTCTCGGATCACTCTCAGAACAATATCATATAGTAACAGTTGTGGCGTGCAGCCCGACCCACATATTGCTGCGGCGTGCAGCCTGATCCAGATATCGCTGCGGCGTGCAGCCCGATCCACATGGGTACCCGCGCTCACTGTGGGGGTGCAGACTCCGGAGGGGCCCCTTACGGCCCAAACATAATATCAAGCCACCTTGTGGCATATAAAACAAGGCCTGAAAGCCTTCTCACATAACTCAACATGTCCTCACATATGGACCTCGGCCTCACTCAGTCCAAAAACATCATAAGCCCCTTGGGCATCAATAAAATAGTAGTGCTCAGCCCAAACAACAGTTGAAATATCATTTAAGTCTTAAAGTTCAATTAAAATGGCTGAGTTTCTAAAACAGTATAATCAACAGGACTGAGTTCAATTAGTATGTCAAATAGTGAGGAAACAGTGATAAAATCCCCGAAGGGTTCAAATAATTGGCACAAAGCCCAACTATGGCAATCAACCCAAATCATGACACTATCAAATAAGTTTTGGTCAAATACATGGTAAAATCATCAATCGGGACGGACCAAGTCACAATCCCCAATGGTGCTCTACCCCACACTCGCTATCCGGCGTGCAAGTCACCTCAATATAGCACTACGGTGTGCAAATTCGGGGTTTCAAACCCTCAGGATATCATTTATAATCATTACTCACCTCAAGCCGGCCAAAATCCTAGCTCGCTATGCCCTTGCCTCGTAAATCTACCTCCTCGCACGTCGAATCTGATCAAAATCACAACGAATACGTCACAATAGGCTAAGGGAACATAACCCAATCGAAAAGACTCGAAAAATATCGAAAATCACGAAATTTGTAAAATTCGAGCCCGGGGCCCACTTCTCGAAAAATCAAAAAATTAAAATCACCGGATTCCGTATCTCGCCACAAGTCTACACATATCAAAATTACCAAAATCATAGTCCATTTGACCCCTCAAATTCCACTATGAAACACCAAATTTCCAAGCCCTAGATTTACCCTCTTTTGATGAATTTCCACAAATTTCCATGTTAATTTTACCATTAAATCATGTATTTAGGCCAAAGAACTCACCTCCAATCACACCTAGTCGAAACCCCCTTCAATTTCTGTCCAAGAGCTCTCAAGGTCGATAAAAAATGGTGGAAATAAACTTAAGCTCGCGGAAAAAAATGAGCTTTAAAGCCCTTCTCTAAACAGTGATTTTCGCATCTGCGGTTCCTTTGCCGCATTTGCGGCTACCGCTTCTGCGGATCTTCATCAAGCCAACAACCGCTTCTGCGGTCCTTTATCCGCATTTGCGGAATCCGCTTCTGTGGATACTTGTTCGCTTCTGCGGAAACATCATGGTCTCACCTTTCGCTTCTGCGACTCATCTACCGCATCTGCGACATCGCAGATGCGGCCCCAAGCCCGCACCTGCGACATCGCAGATGCGGCCCCAAGCCCGCACCTGCGGAAACAGCCAACCTTCCAAGAACTCGCACCTGCAAACCTACCTCTCGCATCTGCAGAACCGCATATGCGGCCCTTCTTCCGCAGATGCAGAAACACCAGATACCAGCAACATTAGAGTTTCACCAAGTCTAAAAATCATCCCGATGGCCATCCGAAATCACCCCGAGGCCCCCAGGACCTCAACCAAAAGTGCCAACCAATCCTAGAACATCATTCAAACTTTCTCCAATCATCAAAACACCACAAATAACACCAAAATCATCAATTCTCACCGAATTCAAGCCTAAGTTCTTCAAAAACTTCCAAAACACGCATTTGATAAAAAACCCAACCAAATCACCTCCGAATGACCTGAAATTTTGCACACACATCCCAACTCACATAACGAAGCTACAGGAACTCTTGGAATTCCATTAAGACCCTCGGATCAAAATCTCACATATCAACTGGAATTCGCCAAAACACTACCTTCGCCAATTCAAGCCTAACTCTTAACCGGACCTCCAAAATCACTTCCGATCACACTCCTAAGTCACAAATCATCTAACGAAGTTAACCAAATCATAAAAACTCCGATCCGAGATCATATAAAAATAAGTCAAACCTCGGTCAAACCTTTCAAATTCAAAGCTTCCAATTGAAACTGTTCTTTCAAATTCATTCCAAATGTTCCCGAAAACCAAAACCAATGATCTATATTAGTCATAATACCCAACACGGGGCAAGTCAAGCTTGAGAACTGGCGATCAAAGTGCAAAAGTTCAAAACGACCGATTGGGTCTTTACATCCTCCCCCACTTAAACACACGTTCGTCCTCGAACATACCCAGAGCTGTTCTAAAAGCCAACCAATCGCTGAATAACCTTACCATGCATATACCCAAGGGTGATCCCACGTCACCTTATCTCGCATAGGTACGATAACACATTTTTAACTAAAATCACACAATCTAGTCTAGCCCATAAATCATAGAACCATATTTCACTTTCCGGGATCATACACAAGACCAAAACCAGCTATCTCTATTCAGAATGAGTCCGAACCAGCCGTAATAATCCATACCTGCAACCTCAGGTGCAATTATATGATATACCACATAGCTCAAACACTCGAAACGATAACTTCTATCCACAACGGCTGCACACAAAACCCGAGTACCGGTAGAAAACCTCTTATCAACTAAGGTCGTATTCCACACTTCTATATACTGTTAACGATAAATGATACATGCAATAAACCGTAATCATCTCTCAGGTCAACCATTCATGAAGTCACTTCCCTTTTTGGCTAATACCACAGTAGATTTCTGAGTCGAACCTCGATATTATCCTTCCAACAAGCTGAAATCAAATCTCTTCATATTCCTAAACGACCCCAACGATCACCTCGAATCCAACACACCTCTTTGGTGACATGACGCATCAATATAGGCCTAAGCCACAACTTGCATAATTCGCGCACCAATAAGAAACGGTTTGAATATACTCAAATCATGGAAATGACCCCAAACGAAAGAGCTGTACCTCAAACTCATTAGTACCATCACAACACAAGGCTGAGACCCTGTCTCACATTATAGAAATAGAACACATGAATCTACCCCAAAAGGTCATATCTCCACGTAGCCTCGCTACAAAGCGCGATTCTATCCAAACAATGCTACACATGAAACACCTCAAGTAACTATGCTCAAAATCGACAGCCACACACAATTTGATGTCTGGAACCAAAGCAAATCATTACACACACGGTGAAACAATTAACATACACCACGCTACCCGATAGGACATAATCGATACCCCATTCACAAAGCAACGCTCAATTACTCTTCCCGCTTGAATTCCACTAAGAAACCCTAATTGAAATGCGCCATAGGTGCCTATAACCGATAAATCATAACGTCTCGCAACACCAAAAAGGAAACTCACAGGTCTCCCAGATTACTAGCAAGCTAAATAACGATCGAATCAACCTACCCCTCAATAATACAATTCGGGGACAACCAAGCCGACTCAAGCTAGAAGACACATCCACCTTGACCTGCCAACGAACTCATCATCAAGGAAGCCTGAAGATGCTCCTTCCATTACTACAGTTCCTACCGGAGCCATACGATATGGTGCCCGGCACCAAATCAATACTGAAATCCACAACCTCGTCCGACGACATGCCCGGCCACCAGAAATACATCCGTAAAGTCCCTCAACTCCAGAACTGAATCAATGGTAGAAACCTCTGCACTGACATCCATCATAAAGGCCCAATTACGAAAAGCAACCCTTCCCAGCCGTCCGCTGGTCTTTGAAATATAAACTACTCTGTTAGAACATAATCCGATGTACCTCGCTACTCAACCCGCGGCGTTTCTGGCATAGCCCATGGCGTAATAGTCCAGAATACCCCTAACACTGAGACAACCAGTCTACACCCCAATATCATATCCAAAATCTAACTTACTAAGCAAAGAAAGACCACTCGGGCCTCCAAATCCCCGGTAGTTGCTAAACAGTGTTGACACACACGATCTACAACTACATCATAGCGTGTATATGAGAACTCCCATCTCCACATCCACACGACACATGAATCATCATTTTCGATCCCAATTTTGCCGTCCGAACACGTGCACACCTTTAATACCCAATCATTCCACGATAAATACTCTAAAATTCCCATATGCCATATAAGCAACTTGAATATCAGCAGTCGATCCAGCCTGAAAGTGCCGCAATACTACTGAAGTGCCATCAACTTAATCACATTGCTCTTTTTCTAAAACCCATACTCTCGTCAAATCACTTCCAAATAATAATACCTTTTCCTTAATCATCTGAGGCTACCCGCTGCCTAGGAGTTTTATCGACTTCTTTTCCGAACTGAATTGAAATCGCGTACACGCAAATCTCGGTCCTCCACAACATACCGCATATACCATACCATCCAAGGATAAGAGGAAAACTTTTATCTCCCTTCCGAGCCACAGACATATACACACTCAACTACTCAAGCACTTCCATTGATCCCATCTAGAAGAAAAATCATTACACATCCCATGTCTCTCATATTTTTAGAAAATGCACATCTTTAACCACAGTAGAAATCAACAATAACCCTCCCAATTCTGTTTGCATAATTTAAACTGCCAGGACTGAATCCTTCTAACTAGATCAAGCTAAGAAATCCATCAAAACCCATGAGCATTGCTGCAAAATACCTATAAGAACCCATTACCTCGAACACATACAAATAATTGATCATATCTTTAGCTTACCAATTCGGTATATTATCAAACTGTTCTATCTATCTAAATTTCCTTCTGATTCATTTTCAACTTAATGCATCCCTCTTGCTATGGTACCATAACCTCTCAATCCCAAGCTCACTACACGAGACCTAAGCACAAGACCACACCCTTTCCTCCTTTAAGGGGTTATGTTGTACACCTTTTGTGATAGATACTCATTTTGCGGTATAGCCAGGGCTTTGTTGCGACATTGTTATCATTGTTTTTTGTATCTTTAGAGGCTCCGTAGATGATTGTGTGGGTTATGTACGAGTGTTGGATAGGTCAACAAACCATGTTGTAACTTTGTACTCTTGCTTTCTTCTAAACTATAACTGTACGAAATCGCGGAAGCCTAACTACGGTTTAAGGTTGTGTTATAAAATAAGATATCCATGTTGAATTTACAACCTTATTATCTAATTAAAATAAACAAAATCGGATACCTTAATCATATTGAGTTGGGTAGAAAGTGTTTGGATAAGGCTTGCTCAGTTGGGTTCACTCGATTGAGCGCTGGTTGCACCTCCCGAGGTTGGAGCATGACACTAACAACATACTTTGATACTAATATAGTGCCCTAAGATAGCTGCTCAAACTACGCATGCCATGCATCCTGGAGGGACTGAGGTATAAACTCTCTCAGGAGTATCTCTGAAAACTGAACCCATTTAAGTGAAGATGCATTGGCCGGGCTACCCAACTCATACGCCCACCACCACTGATAAGCTGCTTCCTTAAGCTGGAATATAGTAAAAGCAATATGACTCGTGTCGGCAATACCTATAATACAAAAAATGTGATGGCACTCCCATAGGAAACCTTGTGCACCCTCTGAAGCCAAACCACTGAAAGTAAGAGGGTCATATTTCTTGAACCTTGGAAGTCTAGGATGCTCTTCCACAGATGGTGCTGCCCTGACCACGAGCTGAACTGTAACTACAAGCTATGTGGCCATGACACCTGGGACCTGACCAACGTGAACTCGCTACTCTAGAATATGGGCAACGGAGTATGAGTCCCTCCCTCGGTATGTGAAGTAGCTGGTGCAACTAGAATCAACCCCGGCTGGGCCAATGTACAAAACATGCTCAGGAATTATGCTAAAGTCTCCAGAAGTCTGGGGGTAACAGCAGGCGCGTCCGGTACCTGCCCCCCAACTGGAGCTACTGGCGGCTCCTTAACTGCTATCCTGATAGGTGCTCTAGCCATCTGCTTCTCGTTGACCTCTGCCTCTACCTCTAGTGACACCTGCTCCGGGAGCAGCATCATCGGTAATTACAGCTCGTGTCCTCACCATCTGTGAGAGAATAGAATGATAAAAGTTCAAGCTCCGAGATCAATAAGCTCGCACAATAGGAATGAAAGAATTGAGATTGTCCTGATAGTTTCGTAGCCTTTCAAAAATAAGTACAAATGTCTCGGTACCGATCCACAAGACTCTACTAGACTCGTTTATGACTCATAGCACCTATGAACCTAGAGCTCTGATACCAACTTGTCATGACCCAATTTTCCCTCCGTTAGGTGTCGTGATGGCACCTTATCTTAGGGACTATGTAAGCCTAGCACTAATTGAAACAACAACAATATTTAAATAACATCTAATAATTGAAATATAATCTCTTTAAAATTTACAACACCAAAATTGTTAGTAGAAGTCATAAGCTCTACAGAATGTTTGCTAAAAAACTTCTAAATACAATTGTTCAGAAATAAGGATAAATAGTGTGATACAAAAACTAGAAGGTGACTTCGAAGCCTGCGAACGGAGCATCGGGTTTACCTTGAGTCTCCACCGCAATGATCTGCACAGATACTAACGATCAATTACCTAAATCTGCACAAAAATGTGCAGAAGTATACCATGAGTACACCACAACGGTACCTAGCAAGTATCAAGACTAACCTCGGTGGAGTAGTGATGAGGAACAGTAAAGACACCTACTAGACTAAATAACCTGAACGAACATAAGTGTAGGAACAACGAGTACGGTTTTTATACAAGGACTACGCATAATGAAAATGACAATAAAATGGTAATTTTAGTAAGAAAGGAAAACAACAACTAACAGCGGAACACCATAATAATGACATAGTGGAATGAGCGGAACACAGTTTGAAATCCGGTGAACACAGATAGAGTAAAGGCAAGTAACAACTCAACAAATATGACCGCTTTCACACCATGCTTCAACCAATAACCATTCACGAGGTACTGAACTTCAGAATATTCATTGACAAATACCCCGTTTGAATCTGAATCCCTTAATTAAGGGAATCCTTGTGTAATTGATTGACAATCAGTTTTAAAACTATTTTCTTACCTTATTTCTGCTTGCTTTTTGCACTATAAATACACTACTTTTCTTTCACACTACACATGATTTTTAATAATCCTCCACTACTACAATTCACAATTCTTCTGAACTCTTACTCTCATATAAGAGAACTCTCTCTTCTTGCCTGCATTCTGACTTTCACAAGACTACTACTTTTCCTATTTGTTTCCTTGAAACTGGTATGTCTTAATTCTAATTAACAACATCACCACAATGTGTTTACTTACAACTTTCTACATCTCTGTCTCTTTACTACTTATGCAGATTTAAATACTTAAACTAGCATGTTGATTTCTTTGGTTTGTTTCTATTATGAACTCCTCTTCCATATTCCCTTTATGTGTTTTAAGTTATAGTTTAAAACATGACAATATGCAAGTTATTGTCTATGGATTAAACTTGATCCCTTAGGGGTTCCTAACCTCTAAACAATATGTTCTAGTAGGCTTTGGGTGTGCCAACATCTATCATTGTTGGATTATGCCCATTAGCCTGTGTTTATCTCTTGCAATTCCCCATTCCTTATATCACTATGTGTACTCTTCTCCTCCCTTTTCCCTCTTAGAATTCTGCATTTGCACTTTCCCTCTAAGTTCCTAAGTTCTGCCCCCATCTTGTGAGCCTTGCCTTGGGACCTTGAGTTCCATATGAACTTAGACACCTGAGGGCTGGCCCTTCCACACTGCACATTAGTTTAATATGGTGATACATTTAGGTGTAAGCACTTCCCGGAGTTCTTAAGAAGCTCTTAGGGAACTCTGACACATCTAAGTGATAGAAAGGCTTTGAACATTGATCTTTGGAGTTGGTTTATTTCATACTTCAGACAGGAAGTTTGTATCAGGATCTCCTTGGTTGTTAATTTTTGATGTATTTTCTTTACTCTATTTTCTTTGGACTGTAATAACTTTGTAATAAACTTTTGGGGATGATTAGTGAAACGGGAGGGGTAACCAAGCATGTATATGGGTAGATAACCTGCCTATAGGAATCTCTAATTTCTGCATTTTTCATATAGTTACCATGCCTATAAGAATTTCTGCATTTTCATATAGTTACCATGTCTATAAGAATTTCTGCATTTTTCATATAGTTACCATGCCTATAAGACTTCTGCATTTTTCATATAGTTACCATGCCTTATAAGCTTTCCGCATCTCATTTAGCTACCATGTCTATAAGATTTCTGCATCTCATTTAGCTACCATGTCTATAAGAACTTCTGCATCTCATTTAGATGCTATGGCTATAGGGATCCTGCACTTTCATGTAGAATATTATGTCTATAGCTTCTGCACACGTAGAAAATATGCCTATAGGTCTTTTCTGATTCTTTCATATCCGTTTTTCACTAGGCAAACTTGTCTATAGGTCCTAATAAAAAAAATGTAATCAGATAGCATGCAACACTTAGATATCATGTTATAGGATTTATGCACTTCTCTATGTCTATAAAAGTTTTTTTAAACGTCAACAAAAACATAGAAAACATGACTATAGGGGTTCTAATTCAAATCTAAATTGCCTCATTCGTTGGTAAGTTTAAAACTAGCAGCAATAACGTATTACCAATGTTAGAACTTGTGCTCATTTTTTTTAACTGGCAACTTTCTTTATACCTGAATCGATCTGTAATCAGTTCATACTCTTATTTCTGAAATCTGTAGATATTATGCCTATAGGTTTTTCATCTATCACTTAGGCAAGCCTTAGGATAACTTATAAATTGAGTCAGATTTTATTAACTACAACCAGCAGGTAGGCCTGATTCGGGATTCTTACCTGAATTATGTAATAAATATATGCATCTCAACAACCCAAGATTTGGAGTTCTTTTGTACAATACCCCTCCACTGAAGAAAAATCCACTTGCCAAACATCAAATTGTTCTCTTTTGATCACCTGTGGACTGTACTGGATACACCCCCATCCTGATATATTCCTTGATATCATGAAACCACGGCTCGCCATCAAGTTTCTCTTCCACCACATTACAATAAGTATGCTGATTGCGGACTTGAATCTGCAAAGGGTCCACATAAGCCTTATCTGGATGATACAACATTGATTCCAAAGTAGCCAAAGCATCGACAACCTCATTATGAATCCTTGGAATGTGCTTGAACTCTATTGATTGAAACCGTTGACAAAGATCATGCAAACATTATCAGTATGGTATAAGCTTCAAATCTCGTATTTCCCATTCTCCTTGAATCTGGTGTGCCAGAAGGTCCGAGTCACCCATGACCAAGACTTCCTGGACACTTATATCTACAGCTAACAGGTCCGAGTCACCCATGACCAAGACTTCCTGGACACCTATATCTACAGCTAACCTCAAACCCAAGATACATGCCTCATACTCGGCCATGTTATTAGTACAATAGAAACGAAGCTAAGCGGTGACAGGGTAGTGTTGCCCTGTTTCAGAAATAAGTACCGCTCTTATCCCAACGCCTTTCATATTAGTAGCCTCATCAAAGAAAATTTTCCATCCTGGCTTCTCAACTCGCTCCAACTCATCAACATGCATTACCTCTTCATTAAGGAAGTATGTCTTTAAAGGTTCATAGTCTTCATCCACCGGGTTCTCAGCCAAATAGTCAGCTAATGCTTGTGCTTTCATCGCAGTCCGGGTCACATAGACAATGTCAAATTCTTTGAGCAAGATCTACCACTTTGCGAGCCTCCCTGTGGGCATAGGCTTCTGAAAGATATACTTCAACGGATTTAAGCGAGAGATGAGGTAGGTAGTATAAGATGACAAATAATGTTTCAACTTTTGTGCTACCCAAGTTAGGGCGCAGCACATCGTCTCAAGCTGAGTATACTTAACCTCATAAGATGTGAACTTCTTGCTAAGATAATATATGGCCTGGTCTTTCCTGCCGGTAATGTCATGCTGACCCAACACACAACCAAACGAATTGTCCAAAACTGTCAAATACAAAATCAAAGGCCTCCCTAGTTCTGGCGGGACCAATACCGGTGGGTTTGACAAATACCCCTATATCTTATCAAAAGCCTCTTGACACTCATATGTCCACTTGACCGTAGCATCCTTCTTTAACAGCTTGAACATAGTCTCGCACATTGTTGTAAGTTGAGCAATGAACCTACTGATGTAATTCAGTCTCCCTAACAAACTTATCACCTCAGTCTTATTCCTTTGAGGTGGCAATTCTTGAATAACTTTGATTTTTGATGGGTCCAACTCAATACCTTGACGCTTGACTATGAATCCCAACAATTTTCCAGATGGAACACCGAAAGTGCACTTTGCAGGATTGAGCTTAAGATTGTACCTGCGAAGCCTTTGTAAGAACTTTCTTAGATCCCTGACGTGGTCAGACTACTTCCTGGAATTTACAATTACATCATCCACACAGATCCTTGATCTCCCTGTGTATCATGTCGTGGAATATGGTTGTCATTTCCCTCATGTAGGTTTCCCCAGCATTTTGCAAACCAAATGGCATGACCCGATAGCAGTACATTGCCCATGGTGTGATGAATGCCATCTTTTCTACATCTTCCTCATCCATTATGATCTGGTGATAGCCCGCATAACAATCCATAAAAGAACTAATCTCATGTTTTGCACAATTATCAATCAATATGTGGATGTTTGGCAGTAGGAAGTTATCCTTTCGATTCACCTTGTTGAGATCACGGTAATCAATGCACACCCTAGTCTTTCCATCCTTCTCTAGCACCAGCAGAACGTTGGCTAACCAAGTGGGATACTGTGTGACCCGAATGACCTTTGCATCAAAATGCTTGGTGACCTCTTCTTTGATCTTCACACTCATATCAGTTTTAAATTTCCTGAACTTCTACTTGACAGGGGGAAATACCGGGTTAGTGTGCAATTTGTGAACTACCAAGTCATTGTTTAGACCCGACATGTCATCACATGACCATGCAAAAATATCTTTGTACTCGAATATTGCTTTAATTATCTTCTCTTTGAGTTGTGGTTCAAGATGGACACTTATTTTAGTTTTCGAGACATTATCTTAATCCCCTAAGTTGATTGCTTTTGTATCATTCAGGTTAGGTTTGGGTTTTTCTTCAAAATGGCTTAATTCTTTACTAATCTCTTCAAAAGCCTCATCATCACACTCAATTTCTTGTATTATTATTTCAAAATTAGATTGGCATTTAAGATTGGGCCGGAGATTCTTCATGCATGTCATATCACTGAAACCAGCATAAAAAGGACTGTACAAGAAAAAAAACAAAAATAAAAACTATCAGTAATGAAAAAGAAGGGAAATTGCATTTCATTGAAACTTAAAGATAACAAGGTTTAACACATCTAAACGGACGGAACATAGAATCTGAATTACAACCCTGGAAATAATCCAAATTAAACTGAAAGAAAATCAAAACCGACTACTAAGACTCCCTCCGAGTAGGAAGAGGAGTAGCTTCACAATTGTTGATATTTGCACTGGGCCCCACAAATTTCACATCCTCCTTGCTCAAACTCTCTCCAGCTTCCACCATATTCACATCGTTGAACAACATCTCGAACCCCTTATCCAAATCTCCTTCAACATCAATCAATGAACTAGGAACCGTTGATATTGGGCGCTTTCTGGCACTAGGCCTGACAAATGATCTGGACAGCCGCGGGATGGTCTTTGGAAGGACCCACGCCCTATGCTTCAACTTTCTGGCTCTTCTTACATCCGCAGATGTGGGCTTAAATCCCAAACCAAAGGTATCCAAGTTTTTGGGAAGAGACACTGGTTGTACGATGCCTTGCAGAGAAGCACCCAAACCCTTGCCAGGTACGAAGCCATTCTTCAACATCTCCAAGCCACCATGACTGATGCGGCCGTTACTTTAGGAACCAGAATGCTTTTCCCCTCTGGGATATTCTCAACTGATACTGTTTCAAAGACCTGATAGACCCACGGACCCTTGTTGTCTTCAACTTCGATGTAAGGTACAATGGCATCACTCAGGGCACACAGATTATCCTCGCCGTGCACCATAATTTCCTGTCTGTCCCATTCAAATTTAACCATCTGGTGCAGGGTAGACGGCACTACTTTGGCAGCATGCATCCAGGGTCGACCCAGCAAAAGATTGTAAGAAACCGTCACATCCAGCACTTGGAATTCCATAGTAAATTCAACTGGCCCTGTTGTCAGCTCAAGCACTATGTCCCCGACTGAATCTTTCCCTCCATCATCGAACCCCCGAACGCAAATACTATTCTTATGAATTCTTTCATTGTCCACTTTCAATTTGTCCAGGGTGGAGAGAGGGAAAATATTTGCACTGGAACCATTATCAATTAGTACCCGGGTAACCACGAAATCTTCGCACTTCACCGTAAGATAAAGGGCTCTATTATGCTCAGTACCCTCCATGGGCAATTCATCATAAGAAAAAATGACTCTATTTACCTCAAAAATCTTGTTTGTTATCTTTTCCAGATGGTTTACAGAGATCTTGTCAGGAACGTGGGCCTCGTTCAAGATTTTTATCAATGCCTGACGGTGCTCGTCCAAATGGATTAACAATGAGAGCAATGAGATCTGAGCAGGGGTCTTCCTCAACTGCTCTACAGTATAATAGTCCTACACCTTCATCTTCCATAATAACTCTTCCGCTTTTTCTTCGATCACAGCTTTCTTCACTAACACTGGGTTATCTTAGGAGGTTTTGGCTTTTCTTAACTCCTTGGGGGAAAAGCATCTCCCCGAGCGTGTCAAACCATGGGTCTCACAAACTTGTTCTTTAACCTCTTTACCTTTGTAAGTCACTGTCATTCGGTCATAATTCCAAGGGACGGCCTTGCTGTTGACTATTGGTAGCTGAGTTATTGGTTAGATAATAACAAGCTCTATGCGATCACCTTCCACGATTACAACGGGCTTGTTTGCTATCCCTGGTACCACCACTTTTGCTTTTCCTTGTTTCACTGCAACCCCACTTGAGGACTCCTTCTCAACTAACACAGCTGGTTTACTATCTGTTTCTTTCAACCTGATCAATGACTCCCTGCTTGTTAACTTTTCAATAGGCCTGACTTCACTGGACCGGATCATCATTACAGTATGTGATGGCTTCTTAGGCTCTCCTACTTTATGCACTATCTTAATCATATTGGTCTCATTATGGGCTGGCAACGGATTCTGGTTGATATTGGGCGCTTCCGGGGCTTGAACCTCGATCCGATAGGTATCAATGAGCTTTTGAATAGCTATTTTCAATTTTCAACATTTATCTGTGTCATGCCCCGGAGCCCTTGAACAATTTTCACAACTCACCGAGTGGTCAAGATTTCTCGGAGGGGGATTTAGCACCTTAGGCTCAATTGGATTCAACATACCCAACTATCTCAACCTGTGGAATAGACTGGTATATGATTCTCCTAATGGAGTGAAAGTCTTCTACTTCTGCAATCTCTCATTCTTGAAGGCTTAATTTGGTCAGAAACCTGTTCTAGGGGGATTTCTGTAGGCTCTTGGGGGTGGATAGGTATTTATTGGAGCTGGGTTGGTATTCTATGTGGTTGGCACACGCCATTACACGTGGACTAGGGATTGAGTGTATGTTTGAGCATAATGGATAGAGAAGTGGAGATCTGGCAGTGGGTAGTAGTGTTGTGGTAGGCTATATGGAGTGTGCGGGTAAGTTTGATAGTGGGGTCGAGGCTGGTAATAGTAAGGTGATGGGCCCCTGGACCAAGCTCTTGACTCAATTATTGCAACGTCCTCTTTCTTCTTCTTTCCCAATACACCTCTAGTGGCGCTTTGAATGGCCTGGATGGTCGCTTTAATTACTGAATAACTCATGATTTTGTTGGATGTGAGTACTTCCTCTACCATGCTTCCCATTTTCACCACTTCATTGAAGGATTTCCCTACCATTGACACCAAGTGACCGAAATAAGTGGGCTCTAAGGCCTACAAGAAGTAATCAACCATTTCACTCTCTTTCATTGGATGTTCAACCCTCGTTGCTTGCTCTCTCCAACGGAAGCCATATTCTCTAAAACTCTCCTCGGGCTTTTTCTCAATCTTTGTCAATGACAGACGGTCTGGGATAATTTCAAGATTATACTGAAAATGGTAAGCAAATGCTTGGGCTAGATCATCCCAAGTGTATCACCGAAGATGATCTTGTCGGGTGTACCATTCCAAAGCTAAGCCACTTAAACTTTGACCGAAATACGCCATCAATAATTGATCTCTCCCGCCTGCTCCTCTCATCTTGCTACAAAAACCTCTCAGGTGTGTAACTGGATCACCATGCCCGTCATATAAATCAAACTTGTGCATCTTAAACGATACTGGTAGTTGAACATCTAGGAACAGACATAGGTCTTTATATGCCACACTTACTTGACCACTTAGCCCCTGCATATTCCTGAAAGATTGCTCCAAGCTCTTGACTTTCCTAATCATCTCTTCTTGCTCAGAATTCTTAGGAGGCTTTTCAGTTTCTGCTGAGAGATCAAAATAAGGAGTGTAAGAACATGGTTATGGCACTTTGAAGGTAGGTTCTGGGGGGTAATAATGGTTGTCGTGAGTCTAGAATAGAGGCTCACTGGAAGATCAGTGTAATTCAGCAGGTGGAGGTGCCATAAAAATAGGAGTGGTTGGTGGAAGAGGGTATGGGACTTGTTTGGGTTATAGAGCTGGTGGTGTTTGAGAGGTGGTTCCCTATCATTGTTGGTAAGTGGGAAAGACTGGAGATGAATTCACAGTAGGAGGCTCCTGAGGTTGGGCCCATGGTAGGATATAAGCAGGGTTGGTAGGATAAACTAGTGGTGGATGCCCCTTTGACCAGGCCTGGTACATTTCAGCCATTTGCTGCTTCAGCTTATGCATCTCTTCTTTCATTGCATTAACATCCAATTCTTCCACCTCTCTCGACGGATCGATGATACTCGCCTCTAGTTCTTGGTTGGACATGTTCAGTTTGTCCTTGGACCGGGTGTTGTAGGAGTGAGGTGCCAAAATTCCAATCAACTAACCACTTGCTTAGACTCAATACATCAACAACAACTTTGTTAGCGATTAGGGCTTTAACAGATTGGTAACCGCACATTTTGGGGCATCAATGCACCTAAGCAATTAACCGTTTCTATTATGCCTTTGAACGGTTGCATGCGTCATCCCGGCATTCTTTATTTCTATTTGAAACTTTTTTTTCTTTTTCTTTTATCTCTTTTTCCTTGCCTTTGCTTTCTTTTGTTTTTATTCTCTCATTTCACCCTCTTGTTTAGCCATTGTTTCCTTCTCTCGGTTTCTTATTTTCTCTATTTTTCTTTGCTTTCTCTCTCTCTCTCTCTCTTGTTTTTTCCTATCTTTTTATTTCTTTTTTTTCATTTTTCATTTGGTTAAGGTCGAATCCTATGGAGATTGCCTACGTATCATGACCCCGCATGAATCAGACCAAGTGAAGTTCTTGGGGATATAAATGAAAAATAAATAATAAAAATATTTTGGGATTTTCAATTTTTCATAAAAAACAAATGCTTTGATTAGAAAACTGATAGACTCAAATGAAACTAACAGACTCTGAAAAGATGAAAATACAGACTCAAAAAGACAAACAGACTCTGAAAAAATGAAAATACAGATTCAAAAGGACTAACAGACTCAAAAAAGAACTAACAGACTCAAAATAGACTTCAACAGCATGAAAGTACAGACTCAAGCAAGGATCACGAATACATTAATGCCTCAAAAACTCCTGGGGCCTGCGGGGCATCATTCGGCCTCGCCGCGGGCCTGTATGCAAGATCCCCTTGGAGCCTCTCTAAATCACTCATGATTTGTCGGACAAATGTTATCACCGCCGCAAATAAAGTGGTATGGGTCATATCCTCACATGCTTGGCACTTTACAACAAAATAATCGGCAATGGCCCTGATCCTCTCTCTGATCCTACCCTTCTCTTAAAGCAGATGCTCGACCTGACGATTACGGGCTTCTAATACTTGAGTGTAGTGGAGATGTTGATTTTGCAGCTGTTGCACTTCTTCCTCCATCTGAGCCATCAATTCATAATAGTTTTCCCTTTCAGCTTTAAAATCCTTGGCTTGCTTGATCATTTTGTTCTCGACGGCGATGGCCCTTTTCTTTAACCCCGCAGCCTCATTGTCGTATTGATATTTTAATTTCCTAAACAGGCATTCTCATTCTTCCGCATTCTTAGCCAATTGTGTTCGAGCCATGGCTAGTTCATCCTCCACTTTGTTCAAATCAAAACCATAATCATCCACTTTTTGCCTAAGGTTCTTTATAAGCTTCTCATCCCTTATACTCCTGGCGGGATTTTCGGCTGCTATTTTCATTTCTCGAATTTGAGCTCGAAGGGCTTCATTTTCTTTGGCTAGCTTCTTCATTTCACCCTCATCGGCTGCGGCTTGCAAACTGTTTTCAAACTGAAAGTCCTGGACCTGTTTTTTCCAACTCTTCTATTTTGGCCCTGTATTCATTCTCCTTAGCTAACCAAGCCCACTGTTCTTGTGATGACTCGACAAAATCCTGAAGGTGAGGTCTTTTGGCCGGCCTCCCAAATGTAATTTCCCTTCTATACCAAGCATGGTACCCTGGTGAAACTTCTCCTTTGGGTCAATCCCGTACCCAGGTATTTTCCGCCAAGTATTGACACTCGCTCCAAATCTGGCGGACTGCAACTTCAGGAAACTGGCCATCAGGACCAATCTCGACTACGTGGGCACTAAGATCTTCATATTTTGGCACTGTTTGGCATCTCCCAAGCTGTCTCAAAACCCGATACAGGGCATAAGGCTGGATGCTCCTGAGACCCATAAAAAGGAAGTGAGGCCCGGTAGCTAGCATATATACGATCTCATCCACATGCAACCATCCAAATGTCCACTCTATTTGGCTGGCAGTGACGAAACAGAGGTGTGATATCCATCCTGTGACCCCTTCTGGCAAGCTAATCCCATCAATCCTCGTATAAAATTCCTCTATGCAGGTTTTCTCTGTTAACCCATAACTCATGAATTGAGGACGATGGCATAGGTGTTCAATTATCCACATTTGAAGCAACAAGTTGCACCCCTCAAAGAAGTCTCCTCCGGCTTTGCAGGCTGTGAGAGCGCGGAAGATTTCAGCTACTATCATGGGTGCAAGGGTGCGTTTGGCTTGGGTAAGTAAAGTGCTGATAACGCTAACTATTTTTATGTGGATATTTCCATCTTTCCTAGGGAACACCAGAAGTCCCAAGAAAACCACCATAAAAGCAAAAAATCTATGTTCTTCCAATTTGAGGCGATTCCATTTGCTACATATTTTGTTTTCCTAATTGTTTAACCCTCTTATGTGGCCATATCTCTGGTATATGGATTATGGAGTACAAAAACCAGCTGGAAAATCTGGGTTGTGAATCCCATGCTTATCTTCAGTGAGTCTAAGAATCTATGCACAACTAGGGTTCTCGGAGCAACCAAGTACTTTTGTCTTAGAGGAACCTCAGCACTCCCAATGTATCCGGCTATTTCTTCCAAAGTCGGGGTGAGTTTAAAATCTGAAAAATGGAACACGTTATGTGCCGGGTCCCAAAATGTAACCAATGCCTTTATGATGTCTCCCCTGGGCCTAATCTTCAACAAACCGGTAAGACCTCCCAAATATTATTTGACCTTGTCTTGCCCTGCTTTACCCAGATCATCCCACCACATATGCAACTCCAAAGGGATTTTGTTCATTATTAAGAAAGGTTCATTTTGAATTTTGTTCATCCTGCACATTTATTAAGGTGATTAAAACAAAACTATGACTCATTTTGACTCAAGGGAAAAACTACCAATTTTCAAAAGTTTATTTCAAACTAAAACCTAGTTTTTACAAATACGACCTTTCAACACTTCGGGGAGGAAGTTTTTAAGGTTGTGCTCATTAACTAACCCAAAATAAATTAAAAATTGACCAAAGGTGGCTGTTCTTGAAAAAACAGCCTTCCAGCGCCCTTTTAGGGACATTCGGCTATTTGCGGCAAGAATGACATCACCTTACTTATTTACCATGAAAAAAATAAAAATTTGTTCTTTTTGGGCTAATTTTGCAAAAGTGAAGTTGGACCCGATGGGGGTTGCCTACGTATCTCATGCCCTGTGAGAATCAAACTGGCGTAGTTCGGGCAAATAAAACAAAACCAACCATTTTTGAAAATAAAACCTTTTCCTTGTCTTCTTTTTTTTTTCATTTTTTTCTCAAAAATTTGGCAGAGTTTCACTACCATTTGGACATTGGGTTTTTTCTTTCAAAACAGGTGATTACCTCTCTCAACCCTCACACTGCTATTTTCTTTTTCAAAACTCTCCCCTTTTATTTGAAAAGCCGGTCAGCATGCAAATCCAAAGCAGATAAATGTACAAGCAGGATGCATCAGGATGGTCTATTATGTTGGGTTCACCTGTCTTAGACGGACCCAACCCATGTGTTGAATCCCCTAAGTAAAATGCACATGATGTAAACAAGCGGTCCTACTAGGGATCCGGTATGAGGCTGAGTTATTCTAGGTTCAAAACCTGGGCATTTGCTCTAGACTTGTGTACCTGAGCGGACAACTGGGGCCGAGGAGAGGGCTACGTACCGGGAACCAAAAGGCCATCCAGCTTAGTAACATGTTTGAGCCTCTTTCTTATTTTAAGTTATGACGCTAACAGAATAGGGAGTCTTGACCAGCGAGCACATCCCCGAAGATGAGAAGAGAAGGGTTTCGTATCAGTTTATATACAGTTCAGATAATATCAAAGCGGTAAAAGCATCATTTAGCACATTAGACCCAAACATATAATAAAATCAGATAACAGATAAAGCCAAATATAACAATTCATCTAAGCTCGAATTCTGAACCCTGAACCAGAAGTTCTGGGTTCTCTTTCCCAGCAGAGTCGCCAGAGCTGTCACACCTCCTTTTTTCCTACACCCCGAAAGGGGTATAAGGGAGTTTTTCTAATTAAAGGACAATCGAAATGAGATTTATTTATTTAGAGAATTCAAAGATGCCACTTGGGAGATTTATGGTGTCCCAAATCACCGGTTCAAATCCCGTATCGAGGAAAGGGTTGACTCTATATTACAGTCCGCGAACCAGAAATCTGGGGAAGGAATTCTGTTAACCCGGGAGAAGTTGTTAGGCACTCCCAAATTCTGTGGTTCTAGCATGGTCGCTCAACTGCTATAAGTGGCATAATATTTGATTTTAGTACATGTTCAAACCTATGTGCATTTTTAACTTTTAGCCGTTTTTGTTCATTTTTAAAGAAGATTTTAACGTCGTCTAAAATACGTCTTTAGATCACATCACATGAAATGCACCCATAATCCGAAGCATATTTCATTCAACATTATAAGGATTTGGATTTGGGTCGCATGAAATGCACACCCGATTTTATGAAGGTAATATTATTAAGGTTCGCGCCTAAAGCAACTACGTGTTTTAGCTTTGCGAGGGCCATGGAATTTGCTAAATGGCATGACTAAGATTCTAAGGTTGAGTTTAAAATTAAAAAAAATGAGGGCCACGCAATTGTCATTTTTTATTCGGCATGGCGCACCTCCAATTATTCTACCTAAAAAAGAATTCAAACTAACTCATAAGGGCCGTAAACTACGTTTGTTAAGCATGGGGACTCCTCGACTATTGTTAAGAGCCTGATTAATTAAAATGTCAATTGTGATTAAAGATCTCTCTAAAAACTTACGCAAGAAGGCTAATTTTTAGAAGTTAATGGGTTCAATCCAGCTTCCCAATGACTAGTGGTTTAATGAGAGGCTGCCCAGTTTGGGCCCAAGCGTGATCCTAAAACATGGCATGGTTGCCTCTAGCTAATAATTTCTAATGCCAAGAGTGCTGGCCCAACTGACCAGGCCAACAACTTTAGCCCAAGTGGGCTTATGGTCCAAAACTCACAGAATTGCCCAGATCGCAAACCAAGCGTCCATGCGCCCACAAAAGGAAAATGGGCTTGCTTAAAGCCCAACAAATTAAATGTATTAATGTAGGGCTGCACCTTTCAGTGTTTGGGCCACACGCTGCAGCCCAATTGTGTGATCCAAGACATACAAACAATTATAATCATAATTCTTTAACATATTTCCAGAAAAACTAAAACTAAAATCAATTATCCCTAATCATGATCAAAACATGTTCTAATGTCAAACCATGTTCACAGTAGAGATATCATCCTATACTATCATCTTACTACTTCCAAATTCGATATTGTTTCTTACAATAGTTTTGCATGATTTCAGTAATAGCCAGGCCCAACATAGATTCCAATCGAAAATTTAACACTCTAGCCTATACTCATCATTTCAGTAGAATCAGTAATGAATACCACATCATATGCTAAATTCAAATTCAAATGAAATAAATACAAGCAAGCATGGATTAATTAAACCCTACAGTCCCAAAAAATCCTATTCAAAACATGCTACACTAGCATCAATTCTATTCAGCCATTAAGATACTCCCAAAGCTTTAAACACCATATACCATTCAATGTCCAGAATGATTTCCTAAAACAAAGGAAAAACTAAATAAACCAAATGCTTCAGTACAGTCTCTTGTCAACCAATCCATACAATTAGAAAGGAGATCTAAGAAATGACACATTTAAACATAGGTCTTAGAAAATTCAGAATCATTTTTGACTAGACCTAGTTAATTCAACTCTCAACTAAACATATGTCATTCAGAATGACAAAATACAGGACAGTAGAAGGAATGCAGCTATAAACTAATGGTACAGTAGCAAAATACATAGAACTCCAAACTTTCATTTCTCAATCTTCAATCAAGTGTCACATTGTGTGAGTTTCAGGAGAGTGTACCTGGATCAAGCCAAAATAATTACAAAACTCAGCAACTGAAGGGGCAATTTCAGCAGTAGTTAGCTAGCAAAATAACCAGTAAAATCAGCTTCAAATAGTCAATGATGTGTAGGAAACAAATTCAATTACCCAGCAGACTTTGAGATGATCTTGCAAACCAATTTCAAGTCATTTTTATACTCAGATGTGACAGAATTATTTCAGGAAAAAAGAGTTCAAAATCACTGATGATCTAATGAAACAGCAAAATTATATTTCTGCGCGTGTATTAGAGTGTTCATGCTGCTAAAAATAAAAGGGAAAGGGTCCTTATATAGGCACACCTAAGGCAGCCCAGGCCTGACTAAACAATACCCTTTTTATCCCTCTTTTCTCAATTATTTTACCCTTTTTACCCCTCTAAAATATCTGAAAATCCTTGCTCTCTAACAGACTAGTGCTCACCTAATCTTCTAGAGCCTTATTCCTAACAGAAATGATTCCCTCCCAACCTGAAATCCCTAAATTAACCTTTGCCCAATCAGTTATTACAACCCCTGCCCCTTCCTTTGAGACCCCTAAAGTTTTCCTTTTATGCAATTAAGACCCTAAGGGTTCCTACTAATTAACAAACTAGGAGAAACAACAAAATTCAGAATCAAAGAAACAATGAAGATCAAGCAAACAAGTACTGATTTAAACCTGTAACTAAATCTTCATCTATTCATCAATGAACTTGAAATCAATATGACACACACAAGAGCACTTGAATCTATTATGAATTCAGAATTCCTAGCAAGAAGCTAATAAGCATAATTTGGATTAACTGGACACAATACTAATAAACCCTAAATACTAACATGCCGCCATTTCAATTTTCCTAATTAACAAACAACTAAGCAGAATCAACTTAAGAACTACTAGAAATGAAAATAAAAAATGCTGATAATTAAACATACGGCCAAATCAACAATATCATGCAGAAAGCAAAATCAAACAAGGAAAGAGAAAAGAAAATTACCTGTACTATCCCTTTCAATACTGGAATTACTCACTCAATCCACCAAGCCAATGAGTGAACTCAAACTACCGTTAATTGTCTGTTCTTAACAAGAACCGTCGACTAACGGATGTTTTGAGTTCACTCAAGCATCACACAACCCAAAAAGACGCAAAAGGGAAAACAAAAATTAGGGCTCAACATTTTAGATTCGAGATTTGAACCATTTGGGGGTGTTTTTGAGGAAATTGGTGATAGAAGTGGGAAGAGAAAGTGAAAGGGGTCCTAGGGTGCGAATTTGGGGCAGTTTGGTAGTGGCGCGGCCACCGGAGAAACTGTGTTGGCACAAGTTTCATGATTTCAAACAAAAATTCGAGGAGCTTGAGTGGGTTTCGAGGAAAACTGGGTGGGGATTTGAAATGAGGAGGAAAGGGGAAGTTGTGGTGTTAATTTCACGGCAATTGAATGCCAGCCGCCGCCGTAGGCGATTTCTGGCGGGCGGCAGGCGGTAGCTCAGGGGAGGGTAAGAGACGAGTTGTTGG
>MU736361.1:218266-229905 GCA_026770625.1 Nicotiana glauca
TTGGGCTGGACTGACCGGGTGTAGGAGTGGATTTTGATTTGGGCTAAACCAAACTGGCCTAAAAATAGCCTTTCTTCTAATTCTTTTCTTTTTCTTTTCAATTATTGTTTTTTTCCAAATTAATTTACATCCTAAATCATTGTAAACTAAATTAATTTCCCAAATTAAACTAATTACTCATAATATTATTTACAACAATTACTTAATTCCCAAATTAAAAGAAACTACAAAATTTAAAGTTAAAAAATAAAAAAAATGCAAAGTGAGTCATTTTTTGTGGTTTTCATTTTACAAAATAACGTAATTACTAATTAATACTTAAAATGCACAACTAACTCCTAAATGCTCATGCAACATATTTTTTATATTTTTCTCCAATTAAAATGCACACAGTTAACAGAAAATGCCACAAAAATTCACAAAATTGCAAACACTGAAAGAAATTAATTTGTTTTGAATTTTATGGGAGTAATTTATATAGGACAAAAATCACATGCTCACACATGGTTCACCGGGTTCTAACAGGAGGAGCCCTTATACTTGTAGAGATGGACGGAGAAGTTTAGCCAAAACCAATCAATTCAGATGCAGTCAAGCGTTACTATGTGTAATTTCATGCTTTTCTCATATGATATAATTTGAACTACGTCTGACCTCATTGCCATTTAAGAGGGGATACGTAGGTAGTCTTATGGGTTTGGTCACAATTCAATAAAATTTTTATTTCCCCCCACAATTGAAAACTGGGGCAGAATTTCGAGAGGGACCCTCAAAATTTCGAAGTAACTTATGCTGATCATCGCAAGCAGCCATCAGAAGTATCAACCCATTAAACTAGGGTAGAATTTTGAGGAGGACCCTTAAAATTCCAAAGCAAGAGAGGTTGCAAAGTCCTGAACCACGTCACGGTCGTCGGTTTGTCTAAAAACTATTTTTTATATAGTTATGTCATATCTTTAACAAACTCATGTATGTTTATTATCGAAATTGCTTTGTTTAGAAATGCTACCCCTATGATACATACCGTGTCGTTAGATCAGAGCCAAACAGAGCAAGCAAAGTCGGCGGGGACACGAACTAACCTTTTCCCTTTACAAACTCACGATGTTTCTTTGGATGCATGCACCCAAGTCACAAAATCATCAAATATATTATACAGTCATACTGTTCTGGAAGACAATTCTTACAATTGTCACACCTATTCACAGTCACTATCCGCATACAATATCCCCATCATCCACAATATCACAATCAGCTACCAGCTATCAGCTAAGAAATTTTATTACTATTCTCCTTTTATTTCTTGCACAAGGCTACAATTCTGCCTTCCAAGACTAAGCACTGTCTCCATTTGCATTCTCTCTGCATTGCATAAGGCTACTATTTTGCCTTACAAGGTTAAGCTCTACTTCCATTTACATTTCTGCATTGCATAAGGATACCATTCTGCCTTCCGAGACTAAGCACTGTCTCCATTTGCATTCTCTCTGCATTGCATAAGGCTACCATTGTGCTTTCCGAGGTTAATCTCTACCTTAATCTGCATTTTTGCATTGCATAAGGCTACCATTCTGCTTTAGAGGTTAAGCTCTACCTCTATCTGCATTTCTGCATTGCATAAGGCTACCATTCTACCTTCCGAGACTAAGCACTGTCTCCATCTGCATTCTTTCTGCATTGCATAAGGCTACCATTCTGCCTTCCGAGGTTAAGCTCTACCTCCATCTACATTCTTGCATTGCATAAGGCTACCATTCTTCCTTCTGAGACTAAGCCCTATCTCCATCTGCATCGACTGAAAAATTGCCACTTCATTTAAATGCTACATCGGCTGAAAGATCGCCATTTTTACTTGCATTTTGCATGGCTAAAATATTGCCACCTTTACTTAAATTTCACATGGCTGAAATATCGCAACCTTTATTTACGTCTTGCATCGGTTGAAAAATTGCCACTTTACTTAAATTCTGCATCGGCTGAAAGATCGCCATTTTTACTTAAATTTCGCATGGCTGAAATATCGCCACCTTTATTTATGTCTTGCATCGGCTGTAAAATCACCACTTCATTTAAATACTGCCTCGGCTTAAAGATCGCCACCTCTATCCACATCTTGCATGGCTGAAAGATTGCCATCTTTATTTATGTCTTGCATCGGATGAAATATCGCCACTTTATTCACGCTTTCATGGGCTGAAAAATCGCCACCTATTGCATTGCATGGGCTGAAAGATCGCCAAATTTTCCAAAGGAATCATTATTCGGAGGCACCATTCGCATAGCCCGAGAACGGCATGCCATGGCCTGAAGACCCCTTTTTATCTTTTGCATATCATTATTCAAGGGCATCATAGCTCGGAGGCATCATTCTCATAGCCTGAGAGAATCATTTCATGGCCTGCGAATCCTTTATTATACGCTTCATGGCCCAGGACGTCATGGTCTGAGGATGTCATCCTAACCGTCCAAGGACAACATTCATGGTCCGACGGGGACTTGCATCATGTTTAAATTTATGCATAATATACACTTGTATTGCTTATTTGTAGGTAAACCGGCTAGAAATGGACATCTCAGCAGGAGCGATTCCACTCCAGTTCCCGCAGCCTATTTAATTTGTAACCATCCATCCCAACCTAAATATCGCATCTGTTCTTGAAAGGTGTCCATCGGCATATCCCGCCGATGGATCTTGAATTACATGTGGCCTGATTCTTGTAAGACCTGGGATATGTAGGCAGATCAGGAACCAGAGCACGGTCAAACTCTTCAAACCATTTCGTTCGGTCAAAATTGGCCATCATGTCTTTACCCGACAACTCTTTCATCCTTCTCGGGTAAAGATGGACATCTGTTGATACTCAATTTTTCCCTGTATATTTTTATATGAAAAATACTTTCAAAATAGTATATATATGTATATATATATATATATATATATATATATATATATATATATATATATATATATATATGCATATATAAGCATGTCCATATGTTTTATTATTTTTTTTTCCAAATTTTAAAAGATTTTTAAACCAGTTTATTGCCCTATTTTTACAAAACCAATAATTATTCCCAAAATTATCATTTTTAGTGATTCAGCTATTGTATTCTCATATTTATATCAATATATAGCTAATATAATTTTTTGCACATTTTTATAAATTGATTTGGTATTTTTAAAGCTAAATTACACTTAATTGCAATATTAGCCTATTTTAAGAATTAATTGCGTTTATAATTACAAATTTAATTCCAGTATTTTTAATCTAATATTTATATACTATTAATTAATTTAGAACCTTTAATTTATTTTCAGAAATCATTTTACTATTTTTATAAAATAAAAAGGGAAAATGGCTATTTAAAATCTAGCCCTATTTTATTTCAATTTTAGCCCAAATGGACCCCTCATTTAACCCCAGTTTTAGTCTCACTTGGACCGGCCCAAATCCTAAATTACCCGACCCCCTGACCCATTCATTTTTACCCGCCCAGCTCCCCTTTGATCCATGCCGTTGATCAAAATGATCAACGACCACAATTTCCCTTTGCCTTTTTAATTTCCCAAACCCCCCAACCCTAAGACATTTCATCCGAGACACCGCCTTTGAATCCCTTCATCTTTCAAACACTCTCGAACCTTCCCTGAACTCTCATCATCTCCCACCTTGAAACTCACCGGAATCAATGGCTTCCCAGGTTGTGAGGCCCCTATATTCACCTCCTATCTCTCCTAAGTTCTTGATACTTGAAGATTCGAGGCTAGACCTCGAAGGTCTTCACTCAGACCTTTGCCGATCCAAGGTTCTCCAGCCATCTCCGGCCTTGCTCCGTCGTGTTATAATTGTTTGAGTCTAATTATGAACTCTACGTGTGGCAACCCAAAGGGGTCATCACTTGTTTCCTTACTCATTCTATGCTTCCGAGGCCTTGAAAACCTCATTTAGGGTTGCCTCTTTGCGTGCGCAGTCCGAGCACGTAGTCAAAAAGCTTAAATATGAATTCTTTGAGAAAAAAATGCTAAAATTTGATATTAAATTGAATAAATTTGACTTTGCTCAACATTTTGGGTGAACGGACCCGGACCTGTGATTTGACGGTCCCGGAGGGTCCGTAGGAACTATGGGACTTGGGTGTATGCCCGGAATCAAATTCCGAGGTCCTAAGCCCGAGAAATGAATTTTTGTGTGAAATTATTTTATGGAAATAATTAAGAAAATTGAAAATGAAATTTTATTAAAAGACTATGGTATCGGGCCCGTATTTTGGTTCCGGGGCCCGGTACAAGTCTTATATATGGTTTAAGCGCTTTCTGTAAAGTTTGGTTGAAAACGAACCTTGTTTGACGTGTTTTGGACTTAAAATGGAAATTTGATGTTTTATGAAAATTTGGAAGGAATCATGAAATTTGAGGCTTAATTCGATATATATGATGTTATTTTGGCGATTTGATCGCATGAGTAACTTCGTAGGATGTTTTTGAGGTTGTGTGCATATTTGGTTTGGAGCCCCGACGGCTCGGGTGAGTTTTGGATAGGTGTCAGAGTGCATTTTTAAACTTTAAAAAAATCTGGTGTGAACAGGACTGCAATCTTCGCATTTGCGAAGGCTGGTTCACAAATGCGAACTCGCAAATGCGAAGGCTGATCGCAAATGCGAAACCAGCCCAGGCCTCCGTAGGTTCTCAAATGCGGAGCTATTCTTCGCAAATGCGAAGTCTCTTGATAGGTCTGAGTTCGCAAATGCGAACCAGTGTTCGCAATTCCCACATTTGGTCGGGTTCGCAATTTTCGCAATTCCCATATCGGCAACCCAGCAATTTTCAAACTTCGTCAAATTTTAGGCCATTTTTCACCCCACTTTCAAATTACAACTCCTTAGGCGACTTTTCAAGAACAAGTTTCATTCCAAATCATTTGTAAGTCAATTTTTACTCAATTCTTTCAATCATTAACATCATTTAACATGTTTTCTACTTAAAATCAAGCATTTTCATGGGTGAAATTGGGGATTTTGGGTAGAACCTAGGTTTTTCAAAAATTGGGGATTTGGACCTCAATTTGAGGTCCGATTTCAAAACAAATTATATATTTGAGTTCGTGGGGGAATGGGTAATCGGGTTTTGGTTCGAACTTCGGGTTTTGACCACGTGGGCCGGGGGGAGATTTTGGAATTTTTGGGAAAAACTTGGGAAATTCATTTTTATGCTTTCAAATTGATTCATTTAGTGTTTATTAAAGTAATTGAGTAATTTGTGGCTAGATTCGAGCGGATTGGAGGTGGAATCACGGGGTAAAGCTATAGTTGAGTCTTGAGTTGAGTTCAAAGCATCGAGGTAAGCTTTTGGTTTAACCCTAGCTTGAGGGAATATGAGTTGAGTCTTATTTGCTACTTGCTAAGTGTCAAGTACGCTGTATGTGCATGGTGATGAGTATCTATACATTGGTGTCTAGCATGACCGTGAGTCCTTATTTGCAAATAGTTGGGATTTTAATATATCTTCCATGCTTAATTGATGGCTTCTATGTGTTGTAAAGATCTTGTGAAAGAAATTGTAACCTTTGAAATTCGTGGAGCGTTGACTCGAGTTAAAATACAATTGTGAAGGTATATGAGACAAGTAAATCTTTGGAGCATTGGCTCGAGTGATAATGTGAACTATGAGATGAAGGTAAACGAAAGGTAAAGAGTTAATGATTTGTTCCCTTGCCGGGACGTTGTTGATTATTGAATATTTTCCCTTGCCGGGACGTTGAGATTATGGATGTTGTACCCTTGATGGATTTTTAATTGCTTGTTTGTATTCCCTTGCCGGGATTTCCATTATTGTTTATTTATTCCCTTGCCCTTGTTTGTGATTGTTGTTTGGGTGAGGAAGAGTGTTACAACACGAAGGGTGATGCCGTGCATTGTTTGTTTATGGTAAGGAAAGAGTGTAATGCACGGAGGGTGATGCCGTGCAATGTTCGCTTATTATGCAAAAAGAGTGTTAAAGTACGAAGGGTTATGCCGTGCCGCACGATGTACCATTCCATGCCGATTCTATTGGTATATATGAGGAATGAGAGTAAAAGCACGAAGGGTGATTCCGTGCACATGTTATTGCTTGGTGAGTATGAGAGTAAAAGCACGAAGGTTGATGCCATGCACTTGTTGATTTCTGTTTCATTACTTATGATTGAGTTGTGTTGTTTTCCTTCGTTACTGGACGACTCTTATTTGGAAATTGTTGTTTCCCCATAGCATGTCCCCCCTCCCATATTGTTATCTATTTTGTATTTCAATTCCGCTGTATATATATGAAATTGTACAGGTTTATGTGGTACTACGGTCTAGCCTCATCACTACTTCGTCGGGTTTAGGCTAGACACTTACCAGCACATGGGGTCGGTTGTGCTGATACTACAATCTGTGCTATTTTGAACAGATCCAGGTTTCGGGCAGCAGCAGCAGCAACATTAGTGTGGGAGCAGGCCTTCAGTCTAGCGAGACCCGAGGTAGCCTTGCAGGCATCCACAGGCCGACGTCTCCCTTATCCTCTCTTTTTAGTCTGTTATCACATTGTATCCAAGACAAATAGTTTATGTTTTCTTTCAAACGTGTGTATTTAGTATTCTTAGCAATTCGTGAGTACAGTGACACCAGTCTTGGGTAGAGGATTTTGTTGAACTTTCCACATTTCTATTCAGTTTTATATAATGCTAAGACTTTCGCTTATTATTTAATCTCGTTGCTTCTATATTATTGACAATAACATTTAAAAAGGGATTGTGTTATTAACAAAAAGTAATTAAATTTGGATTTCCTAGCTTTTACGAGTAGGCGCCATCACGACCCCCGAGGGTGGGAAATTTGGGACGTGACAAATTGGTATCAGAGCTCTAGGTTACATAGGTCTCACAACTCACGGACAAGCATAGTAGAGTCTGAGGGATCGGTACGGAGACTTTTGTATTTATCCTAGAGGCTATAGAGTTAGGAAAACTTTCACATTTGTTCTTTTTTGTCGTGCGGTTCTGTTTCTCAATGCTAATTGAATTTCTACTCTGTTCTTTCGTAGATGGTGAGAACACATGCTTCTTCATCTTTCGATCAATAGTCCGAGACCTAGGTAGCTCCCATTAGGGGCAGAGGATGAGGCCGTGTTAGAGGCCGAGGTAGGGGCAGATCCTAGCCCCAAGCAGCAGCACCCGTGGTAGAGCCTCAGGTCGACTTTGACGAGGAGGTTCTAGCCCCAGCCCCAGCAGTTCCGGTGGGTCCAGCTCAGGTCCCAGAGGGGTTTATTGCTACCCCAGTTCTTCAGGATGAGTAGGTCCAATTGGTGGGCCTCATGGAGAGTGTTACCCGAGAGGGTTTTCTTCCTGTAGCACCAGCTATCTCTCAATCTGGAGAAGGGGCCCAGACTCCTGCTACTCGCACTCCGGAGTAGGTAGCTCCCCAGGTTCTGGCTCCAGCAGTTCAGCCAGTTAGAGCAGCTCAGCCGGGTGTGGTAGCCCAGGCAGGTGACGGGGAAACTATGTCTGCCGATGCTTTATGGAGATTGGATAGGTTCACCAAGCTCTTCACTACTACTTTTAGTGGTGCACCCACCGAGGATCCTCAGGATTATTTGGACAGCTGCCACGAGGTTCTTCGCAACATATGCATTGTTGAGACCAATGGAGTTGATTTCGCTGCATTTCGCCTATCTGGTTCCGCCAAGACTTGGTAGAGGGATTTCTGTTTAGCTAGACCAGCAGGGTCTGCAGCCTTGACATGGGATCAGTTTTCAGTGTTATTTCTAGAGAAGTTTCTCCTTATCACACAGCGTGAGGCCTATCGGAGGCAGGTCGAGCGTCTCCATTAGGGATCCATGTCAGTCACCCAGTACAAGACCAGGTTTATTGAGTTGGCTCGTCGTGCTACTGTCATACTCCCCACTGAGAGGGAGAGAGTGAGATGGTTTATTGATGGACTCATCCAGCCTATTCGTCTCTAGATGGCTAGAGAGGCGGGGACTGGTTTTACTTTTTAGGAGATGGTCAATGTGGCCTGGAGGATCGAGATGGTGTTTCCATAGGCGGTGGTCATAGAGCAGACAAGAGACCCCGTCTGTCAGGCCGATTTAGTGGTGCCTTATCTGGAGGCAGAGATTCATATGATACGGGTCAGCCTTCTAGGCCTTTCCAGTCAGCCCTCCAGGTTTCTCAGGGTGCCCTAGGTGGTCGTGGTTATCACGCACATTATTCTGATCAGCAGCCATTCAGTGCACCACCAACCCCTATCAATGCACCACCGCTTTAGAGTTTCCGTGGTGGTCACTCAGTTCGACAAGGACAGCAGACTTAGCAGCCGAGGGCTTGTTACACTTGTGGTGACACGGGTCATATTGCCAGATTTTGTCCTTGAGCCCTGAGCAGTTCTCAGCACCAATGTTCTCGTGCCATAGTTCAGGTACCCGCTGCTCCACAGCCAACCCAGCCAGCTAGAGGCGGGGGTAGAGGTACTAAAGGTGGAGGTACAGGTCATAGAGGTAGAGATCAGACCCGCCAGAGGTGGAGACCAGCCAGCAGCACGATGTCCCAGAGACGTAGATCAGAGTGGGGCCAACCCCCGATGTTATGCTCTTTAGACTAGGCCCGAGGTAGAGGCTTCAGATGCAGTCATTACAGGTACGGTTCTGGTTTTTGATAGAGATGCTTCAGTGTTGTTTGATCCGGGATCTACATATTCATATGTGTCATCCTATTTTGCCCCGTATTTGATCATGCCTAGTGATGCATTAGGTGTTCCTGTTTATGTGTCTACACCGGTGGGTGGAATGTGGTCGATCGAGTCCATCGCTCTTGTGTCGTGGTGATTAGGGGTTTGGAGATTCGTGTAGATTTGTTAATTTTAGATGTGGTTGACTTTGATATAATATTGGGGATGGACTGGTTGTCACCCTATCAAGCTATCTTGGACTGCCATACCAAGATGGTGACCTTAGCTTTACCGGATATGCCTCGTTTAGAGTGGAGAGGAACTCCAGGTCATTTTAGCCGTAGTGTCATATCGCATGTGAAGGCTCAATATATGGTCGAAAAGGGATGTTTGGCTTATTTAGCTTATATTTAGGATTCTAGTGTTGAGGTTCCCTCTATCGATTATATGCATGTTGTTTGTGAGTTCCCTGATGTTTTTTCTTCAGACCTGTCGGGTATGCCACCCGACAGGGATATTGATTTCTGCATTGATCTGGTTCCGGGCACTCAACCCATTTCTATCCCGCCATATCGTATGGCCCCATCGGAGTTAAAAGAGTTAAAGAAATAGTTGCAGGATTTGCTTGAAAAGGGATTCATTAGACCAGTGTTTCCCTTTGGGGCGCGCTGGTTTTATTTGTCACGAAGAAGGATGGCTCAATGAGGATGTGCATTGATTACCGGCAATTGAACAAGGTAACGGTCAAGAATAAGTATCCACTGCCGAGGATTGATGATTTGTTCAACCAGCTTTAGGGTGCCAGGGTATTCTCCAAGATTGACTTGCGATATGGTTACCATCAGTTGAGGATTAGGGCATCTGATGTCCCTAAAACAGCTTTTCGCACTCGATATGGGCATTATGAGTTCTTGGTTATGTTATTCGGGTTGACAAATGCCCAGCAGCCTTCATGGACTTGATGAACCGAGTGTTCAGGCCTTATTTGGATTCATTCATGATAATGTTCATTGATGATATATTGATATACTTTCGCAGCCAGGAGGAGCACGAGCAACACCTTAGAGTGGTTCTTCAGACTCTGAGGGATAGTCAGTTATACGCTAAGTTCTCGAAGTGTGAATTCTTATTGTGTTCATTTGCATTTCTGGGCCATGTTGTATCAGCAGAGGGCATTAAGGTGGACCCAAAGAAGATAGTGGCAGTCAAGAACTGGCCTAGACCAGCATCAGCTAAAGAGATTTGGAGTTTCTTAGGGTTGGCAGGCTACTATCATCGGTTTGTTGAGGGGTTTTCATCTGTTGCAGCCTCGATGACCAGGTTGACCTAGAAGGGTGCCCAGTTCAGATGGTCAGATGAGTGTGAGGTGAGCTTTCAGAAGCTCACGACAGCTCTGACTATGGCACCGGTGTTGGTTTTGCCCACAAGTTTAGGGCCCTATACAGTTTATTGTGATGCTTTCCGTATTGGGCTTGGACCAGTGTTGATGTAGGATGTCAAGGTCATTACCTATGCTTCGAGACAGTTAAAGATTCATGAGAAGAACTATCCAGTACATGATCTAGATTTGGTAGCCATAGTTCATGCATTGAAGATTTGGAGGCATTATATATATGGCGTGGCGTGTGAGGAGTTCACTGATCACAAGAGTCTCCAGTACTTGTACAAGCAAAAGGAGTTGAATTTGAGGCAGAGGAGGTGGTTAGAGTTGTTGAAGGATTATGATGTCACCATTCTTTATCATCCGGGGAAGGCCAATATAGTGGCCGATGCTTTGAGTAGGAAGTCAGCCAGTATGGGCAACCTTGCTTATATTCCTGTCAGCTAGAGGCCGCTTGCTTTGGATGTTCAGGCTTTAGCCAATCAGTTCATGAGACTGGATGTTTCTTGGCCCAGTCGTGTGTTAGCTTGCACGATCGATCGTTCTTCATTATTGGAGCGTATCCGTGATCGGCAATTGGATGATCCCCATTTGTGTGTCCTTAGAGAAACAGTGCAGCGAGGATGTGCCAAGCAGGTTACCTTGGATATGGATGGAGTTTTGAGATTGTAGGGGCGAGTTTGTATGCCTAATGTGGATGGGCTTCGAGAGTTGATTTTAGATGAGGCCCATAGTTCTAGGTACTCTATTCATCCGGGCGCCGCAAAGATGTATCAGGATTTGTGGCAGCATTATTGGTGGCATAGAATGAAGAAGGATATCGTAGCATGTGTGGCTCGTTGTTTGAATTGTCAGCAGGTTAAATACGAGCATCAGAGGCCTGGTGGTGTATTCTAGAGGATTGAGCTTCCCAAGTAGAAGTGGGAGCGGATCACAATGGATTTTGTTTTAGGACTTTCGCTAACTCGGAAGAAGTTCGATGCGATATGGGTTATTGTAGATAGGCTAACCAAGTCAGCACATTTCATTCATGTGGCAGTCTCCTATTCTTCTGAGAGGTTCGCTGAGATCTATATTCGGGATATTGTTTGCCTTCATGGTGTGACCGTGTCTTTCATTTCGGATCGGGTTACGCAGTTTACCTCGCACTTCTGGAGAGCAGTGCAGCGAGAGTTGTGTACACAACTAGATTTGAGCAAAATATTTCACCGCTAGACGGACGGTCAGTCAGAGCGGACTATTCGGATTTTGGAGGATATGCTCCGAGCTTGTGTTATTGACTTTGGAGGTTCGTGGGATCAGTTCTTGCCTTTAACGGAGCTTGCCTACAACAACATCTACTAGTCGAGCATTCAAATGGGTCCTTATGAGGCTTTATGTGGTAGGCGGTGTCGGTCTCTAGTTGGGGTGTTTGAGCCGGGAGAGGCTCAGTTGTTGGGTACAAATTTTGTTCGGGAGGCCTTGGACAAGGTCAAGATCATCCAGGATAGGCTTCGTTCAGCTCAGTCTAGGCAAAAGAGCTATGCAGATCGTAAGGTTCGAGATGTAGCTTTCATGGTTGGTGAGCGGG
>MU736362.1:0-94871 GCA_026770625.1 Nicotiana glauca
ACTTGATCGTAACATAAAAACACTATCATAAACACCAAAATCATCGAATTACCACGGATTCAAGCCTAAGTTAAAATAAAACTTCCAAAACTTGCATTTGATCTAAAACCCGACCTAAACACCTCCAAATGATCTGAAACTTTGCACGCATATCCAAAATCACCTAACGGAGCTGCTGCAACTCTCGGAATTCCATTCCGACCCTCGGATCAAAATCTCACCTACCATCCGAAATTCCCAAAATCCAACCGTAGCCAATTCAAGCCTAATTCTACACCGGACCTCCAAATTCAATTCCGATTGCGCTCCTAAGTCACAAATCATCCGCCGAAACTAGTCGAATCATCGAAAATCCATTCCGAGCCTTCTAACTCATAAGTGAATATTCGGTTGACTTTTCCAAACTAACCTTCTCATAAAGAGACTTATTGTCTCATTTCTAACCAAACTCTATCCGAATTATTTCAAATTTTTCAAACACATATAATGAAACATATAGAAGCATAAAACAGGGAAAATGGGGCGGTAACTCCCGTAACGACGGTTTGGGTTGCTACACTCTTTTATCTACTGATCTCCGCGAGGCAAGAGGAAGAATTTCTTGAATTATAACATGAAAATCGTGAGTTTTTAGCCCAAATAACTTTTGTTTGCGAACGCAACGTGAAATATTAGACGCATAGCCATCTGGAAACTTGGCATTTTATTGTACTTCATAAAATAACTCCTTTTCCTCCTGAGACATTGTTAAAAAAGTAGCAGGAAGATATGCTCTCCCACTAGCTCGATTTTGAGGCCATAAGCTTGGTCTTATTTTCATCTCCTTCTAGTCCAATCGAGCATCTAAGTTGTCTTTAGACTTTTTACCAAGATTCAATAGTGTATAAATTACGTTATTGCACACATTCTTTTCTATGTGCATCACATCAAGAGTATGGCGCACCAAGTTAAATTTCCAATAAAGAAGATCGAAAAAAATACTTCTCTTTTTCCATGTGTTTTTCATCACCCCACTTACCCCTTCACTTGACTGGCCAAGATTAAATTTTATATCTTTAACTTGATTCAACACTACTGACCCAAATACTGGAGAAGGTGCAGGTCTTGTTTCTTTAGTACCATCAAATGATTTTGCATCATTCTGATATTTGTGTCCCGACTTCAAGAAGCATCGATGACCCATGTAACAAAACTTTCTACCATGTTTTAGCCTTCTATATTGAGTGTTTATGTTACAAGAAGGGCATGCAAACTGACCATAAGTGCACCATCCAGAGAGAGTACCATATGCAGGAAAGTCATTTATAATCCACATGAGAGCTGCTCGCATTTGAAATATCTTTTTAGTAGAGGCATCGTATGTTTCTACCCCAACATCCCATAATTCATTTAACTCTTCTATTAGAGGTTGCAAAAATATATCGATATTATTGCCAGGCGCTTTGGGTCCAGGAATAATTAAGGACAGAATGAAGAACACTTGTTTCATGCACATCCATGGAGGAAGATTATATGGCATTAAAATCACTGGCCATGTACTATGAACAGTTCGCATTGTGCCAAATGGATTGAACCCATCAGAAGCTAGTCCTAGGTGCACATTGCGAGGGTCTCCAGCAAATTGGAGATATTTACTATCGAATTTTTTCCACGCTTCAGAATCTGCAGGATGTCGTAGAACTCCATTTTTGTTGCGCTATTCATGATGCCAACACATTGCTTTAGAAGTTTCCGAAGACATAAATAGTCTTTGTGGCCTTGGTTTTAAAGTAAAATACCTTAGGACCTTGGCTGGGATTTTTCTAGCATCATTTTTCCATCTAGAAGCTCCACAAACATTGCATTTATTGAAATTCTTATTAGCAAACTCTTTCCTAAAAAGCATGCAATCATTGGGACAAGCATGAATTTTCTCATACTTTAAGCCCAAGCCTTTAACTATCTTTTTGGTCTCATAGAAGGAAGGAGGCAATTTTTCTCCTTCAGGCAGCATATCCTTCAATAGTCCAAGTAAAGCGTTAAACAATTCATTTGACCATTTGAACATGCATTTTGTACGGCACAGATGCATCAAAAAGGACATTTTGCTAAATTTCTTACATCCTGGATATAGTTCTTCATTTGCCTCCTTCATGAGCCGTTCAAACTTATCTACCTCTGGATGCGGTTGATTTCTAGATGGATGAGCAGTATTCTCTTGTAAGTCTTGCTCCATGCCACCTAATTCACTAACGTTAGTATCCATGAACTGTGTAACACCTGCAAATGCATCATGTATCATTCCTCTCATATCATCGTCCCTTTGAGTTGACTGACTGCAATTATTTGCTTCAGCATTGTTTGATCCCTTTAGAGACTCACCATGACAAAACCAAGTATCATAGGATGGTATAATACCATTAACCACAAGATGATCATATGTTGTAGCCCGATTTACTTGATGGATAAGCACACACTCCGTACAAGGACATGCAATTTTTTCTCCATCTTGTTTTTCAGAAAAGGCATGATTTAAAAAATCCTCTACTCCATCCGAATATTCTTTACTAACTCTTTCACAATACATCTATTTTTTATTTGTAGGATTGTCCATGACGTTTTAGATAGTCTTTTCTTTTCTATAATTACTGAAATAGCTAAAAATGAATTAGTAAAACGGTGGAATTAATGAAAAATATAGTTAAAATAAAATAACCATCCTATTACCAGGTAATTCCATGACTCAAAAATATCATTTTAACAATTAAATCTATTAAACAGAAATTTATTTAAAACGATCACTTAAACAATTAAAACTATTAAACATTTAAACTATCTCTAATTTCTTCTATATTTTTCACATATTGGTTCATTAAATTTTCTAGAATAGAATTATTAAACTTATAATTTATAGAATAACCATATTTCATATATTTTAAAACTTTCAAAACTTACTACTCCTATTATGAATTTCTGGAGTACTTAAAAGAGGCTTATGGCAACCCACCGATTTACATTCAGGAAAATGGTCAAAAGACTAGTGTCCAAGGATCAAATCTGGACAATAGCCAAATGCAGATTCACAATACTAGTGTCCAAGGATCAAATCACCTAAAGAGGCTAGTCATAAACATAGTGATCAAGCACATAATGGAGTTCAAATACTACCTAGGAGAGATGACTACAAGATTGGTTGATTTACTTGAGAGAGCCAGAATCTTATTAGCTTTGTTCCGCCTAGCAGTAGCCTTAGAAAAAATACAGAGGAACCAATTCAAAGACAAGAAAACAGAAATTCTAAACACAAAAAGGCAGCAGATATAACAAATAACTATCAATTAGAGAAACAACAAAAATGCAGCAAACAAACAAAAAATAATATAGTAACAGGGGAAGAATCAATTCAATGAATCAACTATCAATCTAACAACAAGCAGGGAGATATCACAAACAACTTAGCAAACACAAAAAAAAGCTATACTCTGATATCGACGTATGAGCATATTCGAGCAGCATCAACCCAAAATCAACTCAAATCGCGACTCGCATATGCAAAAAAAACTGTACTTAAGCAAATCTCAAATCGCAACAGTTGAAGGCACGAATTTGTACCTTGTAGCAGATTGTTTTGTTAATAAACACAAGAAATTAAAATCTGAATTTCACAACGATCTTGAAATCTACAGGAAAAGAGAAGTGAAAACGGATAAAACAGAGAATACTAACAACGACGATAGAGCATAATCGAGCAGCAAAATCCTAACTCCACTGTTAATTGCATCTGCTGGGTGAAAAAACGAAAATACCCGGGGAAGAAGAGCAGTTACCCGGGGAAGAAGCTGGCCGGAGACCTTCGATTCTGTTAATCTGGCCGGCGATTCTACGATTCTGTCTGCGATTCTATCTGGGGAAGAACAATGGTTATCCCGTTCAATGAAATGATAGAAAATCGCCAGACCTATAAGCAGACTCTATAATTTGTATCCTTTTCGATGAAGGAAAATTTATATGTGAGATTCCTACCCTATTCGTTGAAGGAAAATCGTATCCCGTTCAGAATAGGTTTTTCTATTTTTCTAATTAGAGGGAATCGATGGATAATTTTTGGTGCAAATTGGAGGGAATCGATAGATTATTTTTTGCGCAAGCTGGAGGGAATCAATTATTTTGTTGTGCAAAATAATTTGGAGGGAATGATTTATTTGCCAAGGAGGGAAAGTTTTTTTTAAAAAAAGAAGAAAAAACCCTATATGCGCCGGTTAGTCAATTAATTGTGTTTAATGGTAATTTATTTTAATTGTCGGTAAAAGGTTATTATTAATGGACAACGGTCATTTTCCGCATATATTTAGCTTATACGATATATTAGCGGCAATTGTCTTATTGCCACTAAATAATTGCCGCCAAATGCCCTTTTTGTAATAGTGAGCTTTTTCTTGGTTTTAGTTTCTTCAGCGTTTATGTAAATTGTTTGGGATTTGTTTGATGGTCAATCGCTTAGTGGTGAAATTTCATATGTGAATGTCTAATTTAGTTCATCTTTTTCGTGAAACACCCAAAACTTCAAGTTGGTAGAGGGCTCTAGTAGTTTATTTATGTTAAAGGATGTAGACTCATGTATAATGCATGGTCGAAAGGCATAACTGGGATGTTGTATACCTTCAGATTAATTGTTTAATTTCAGCATTGCTAGGGTAGTTTTGTATATGTGAACTAGTATGTTTGATGAGTAGTTCAAAATCCATGACCATACTGTTGTTACTTATATCAGGTCATTAAAGTAATATTTATAATGTGGGTGTTCATGTACTTTGATATTTAGAATTTCTTTATTATTTTTTCATGTGTGAATTAGAGGGAGACATGCGTCATTAGGACCTTAATATTGAAGGCCCTTCTTCGTTAGAGGCGATTTGGGCCTAACCTTGGCCCATATGAGGCAGTTCGCCTGAAACGAGGTTCAACGTATGCTTGTTCTTATTTACTTTCGCTTTTGGGCTCAATTCCGAGCCCTGTTATATCCAGCAAGTTTAATTCATTAAGTTCTTCTGTTTGGCATAATAGAAATGATTTTTTTCTAATTCTGGAGGTTTAATGATGGAAAGCTAGGCCTGGTACTTGGCCACTCGAAATTATTGTGTCCTCTCACCTCTGTTCTCATCCTTGGGCTCGATGACGAGCCCAGTTTTCCTTTTTTCCCTTTTCGAAAAATTTGTAAATAATATTCGGCCTTTTGCTGGCCCAGAATTCTTTTAAATGATTAAATGCTTAGTATATTATCCATGCATACTGTCACGCCCCAAAATCGAGGGGCGTGATTGGCGCCCGACCGGGTTTCCCCAGTCAAGCTGACCTGGGTGCCTTTCTTATTCCATGAGTTACCCCATAGTATCATTGCTCATTAACTGAAGGAATTAGACATTTATAATTAACAATACCTTTTTACAAAACATATATAACGTACATAGTTAATTAATGAGGTTCACCACTTTCATCGCACAACATACAAAATACGGTTTTATATAAGTTCATAACCCACACTTACTGTCTACGGAGCCTCTAAATATACAACGGAATAATACAATACTTGTCGGCAACAAGGCTCCGGTTATACCTTGCACAAAAACAGATATAAGACTCCAGAAATAAAAGCAGCATGAGCCACGTAGGGCCCCGGGAGGAAAGGGGCTCACCAATACAGCTAATGGAGGATGAAGGGGAGCTACAGACGGTGGACTGGAGTACCTACTGCTGATCCATCTACAATCATAACACGAATATAGTGCCCCCGGTAAAAGGGACGTTAGTACATTTGAATTGTACTGGTATGTATAAACAAACTTTGCCCTGAGTAACCTCAAACCATACACAAGTAACAAATAACAAAGAAATCAACAATTAAATACAAACGAAAGGTACAATAAAGGCAAACAAATTAACAATCTCTCCTTTTTCCCCATCACTTTTTCCACATCAATAATTTCGAGATTTTTCTCATATTTTTATTCAATAGTGATAACGATCACTTTCCACCCTTATTGCCTCGGCCACCCTTATCACCACAACCCACACCTTATTACTTCGTGTTGTGGCGTGCAACCCGATCCCACCGATCAATCACAATTCACAAACAATATCACAACAATAACAATTTACAAGAATACAACAATTCTCAAAGAGCAACAATAACAATTTATAAGGACTTCCACAGCCATCAATTTCATTTCCATTATATTCAACAGCCAATGTACAAGTTAAGTTACAGTGACAATTGCCCACGACAAGCCATATATGATATTGCCACAGTTGCTTCAGTTGCACTAATAATGATTCCTTTCCATCATTTGTTATACAACTCTTACCATACAACCACATTCACACACACACATTTGGTTTGTTGCCATTTACTTGCACTACTATTACAGAAGACTTAACCAACAACGTTCAAGGCACATTAATCACATGAGTTCACAAATATTTCACATAAGTAAACACATACCAATCACAAGAGTTAAGTTTCACAAATAATCCATGTAGACATCACATACCAAATATTTGTACACCAAGCAAGGTGATTTTACAAAGTTCAAAGTTAGCCATACATACCTGGAGCCAAATCTCTCCTTAATTCTACTTTCAACTTCACCAAAAAGCCTAGCAATGTCAATCTAGTTCACAAATTAACACATATTTCTTAGAATCAAAGTTGACAATCACTGCTCGAACACATTTTAGGTTATCAACCCTCCTTAGAACAACGCTTTACTTTTACTCAATCCCTTTTTATCAATTTTTAGGTTCTAAAAGACAAGCATGAATATTTCAACCTCTATTATCAAGAATCAATGCATGAGACTCTCCCCCCTCCCTTAATCAAACTTTAAAGTTAATGAAAAGGTTTTGGAGTCTTACCTGCAGGGATGGGGATGAAGACGCTCACTTGAAATTTTTCGACCCGGATTGTTCTTAAGAGATTAGTTTTGAAGAAGATGACTTCCTCTCTCAAGAATCCTCCTCCCTCTATATTATTTTGCTCAGTAAAGTGATTAAATAGAGGGGTTGGGGTGTTTTATTAAAAAGGGGGTCAGGTTTAAAATTTAGAAAATTTAGAGTCCGAGTCGGGTCTGCGGTTGCATTCTGCGATCGCAGATATGAAATGCGGTCCACATAATGGACCGCAAAATATGTTCCAAAAACCTTTTTCCAGTGTTTCAGTATGCGGCGAAAATGCGATCCGCATATATGATTCACGATCGCATAATGGGCCGCATTTTTTACCTCAGATTGACTGAACCATTAACTCACTATGCGGTGCAAAATGCGGTCCGCATATCAGTTATGCGGTCGCATAATGGACCGCATCTTGACCTTAATTTTTAACCAACCACTGCCCCACTATGCGGCAGGAATGTGATCCGCATACTGGATCTGCGACCGCATTTCGGACCGCAGAATGGCACTTTTGTGGGAAACTTGATTTCTTTGATTTTTAAAAGCATAGATTAATACCAACGGTCTGGACCGATTACACATTCCTAATGCATATCGGGATCTGGACACCACAAGCTACTAGGTTTTGAGCACAAATTTTTACGGGGCTTTACATCCTCTCCCACTTAAAATCATTCGTCCTTGAATGAGGACCTTGTAAATCAGTTGGTTTTGAAAATATGATATGCAGACTTCTAAACTTTTCACTAAATCCCATATTTTTAGAAAATTTTTGCTAGAGTTTCCTTTGTAACTTAGACATATCTACCTAACAGAGGTCCTCGAAACAAAATCTCAAGCACTATTACATTCCCACAACCGTCCCTACAATTGGTATACAATTCATTACTGCAACAATGACACACATTCAATCACTTGCTACCTTTTTGCTCATAAATTAGTCATTTAAATGAGTTTCCACATGATTTAACCATTTTAACATACTACATGCATACAAGTAGTTCATTACCAATTTACACTACCATTAGTAGTTTACGTGACACAAGAGTCTTTCTAAAACTTTTCCTGTACCAAAGAGAGGTTCACATGGTTCAAGACAATCACAACACCTACAATTTTTGCACAACTTGGGGAATTTCAATAGCATTTAGGAGGGAACCAATTTGAACACAACATTGGTTTGTTTTAGAGAATAAGAGTTTGCACAATTTCTACTAGACTTGTTCAAACAGATGGGGGTATCTTTCCTTCATTTCCTTTTCCGCTTCCCAAGTAGCTTCCTCAACTTGTTGACTTTGCCATAATACTTTAACTGAGGAAACTTCCTTATTTCTTAACTTACGGACTTGCCTATCAAGGATAGCAACCAGAACTTCTTTATACGACAACTCTTCATTAACCTTGATGGTCTCGACTGGCACGATGGTGGATGGATCTCCCACCACTTTCTTCAACATGGACACATGGAACGCCGGGTGTACTACTGGCATTTCGGGAGGCAATTCCAGTCTATAAGCCACCTGCCCTATCCTTTGTGCGATCCGATACGGCCCGACGTACCTAGGACTCAACTTTCCTTTCTTCCCGAATCGCATGATTCCCTTCATAGGAGATACCCTCAAGAACACCCAATTATCAACTTGAAACTCCAATTCCCTTCGACGGATGTCCGCATAAGATTTCTGGCGACTCTGATCAGTTTTCATCCTTTCCTAAATGACTTTAACTTTCTCCATAGCCTGGTGCACAAGATCTAGTCCTATCAATTCTGCTTCACCAACTTCAAACCATTCAATCGGGGATCTATACCTTCTTCCGTTCAATGCCTCAAATGGGGCCATTTGTATGCTAGCATGAAAGCTGTTATTGTAAGCGAATTCTATAAGTGGCAAGTGATCATCCCAATTACCCTTGAAATCCAAGAAACAAGCCCGCAGCATATCTTCAAGCGTCTGGATGGTCCGCTTTACTTAACCGTCAGTCTGTGGATGGAAGGCTGTGCTAAGATTCACCTTGGGTACCCAAACCTTGCTGAAATTTCTTCCAAAAATTAGCTGTGAACTAGGCCCCTCGATCTGAGATAATAGAAAGTGGAGTGCCATGAAGACTTACTATCTCCTTGATATACAACTTAGCATATTGTTCTGCAGAATCGGTGGACTTGACTGGCAAGAAGTGAGCTGATTTGGCGATTCAATCCACTATCACCCAAATTGAGTCGAACTTGCCCTGAGTGCGAGGTAAACCCACCACGAAATCCATGTTGATCATCTCCCATTTCCATATTGGTATTTACATAAGCTGAGTTAACCCATCGGGCCACTGATGCTCAGCCTTTATTTGCTAACAATTCGGAAACATAGATACAAAGTCCGACACGCCCTTCTTCATACTATTCCACCAATAAATTTCCTTGAGATCGTGATACATTTTTGTAGAACCTGGATGCACGGAATACCTGAAATTATGAGCCTCTGCCATAACCCTCTCCCGAAGCTTATCCACATCCAGAAGACATAACCTACCTTGACACTGCAAAACACCATCTTCACCGCTGAGTGAGAAAGCCAAAGTCTTCTTATTCAAAACTGCTTCCTTCATCCGAGGCAATACTAGATCACTAAATTGCTTTTCCTTGACTTCTGCTACAAGTGACGATTCTGATCCATTATGCATTATAACATTCCCCTCATCTGATGCCGAAATGCAAACCCCTATACTAGCCAATTGATAGACCTCTCGAGCCAAGGGCATTTGATCCGCTCCCAAATTAGCAAAACTTCCCATAGACTTTCGACTGAGAGCATCGACCACCACATTTGCCTTCCCTGGGTGGTACAAAATACTCATGTCATAATCCTTGAGAAATTATAACCACTGTCATTGCCTTAGATTCAGATCCTTCCGCTTGAACAAATATTGAAGACTCTTGTGGTCTGATAACATATCCAGGTGGACTCCATAAAGATAATGCCGCCATATCTTTAAAGAAAATACTATTGCCGCAAGCTCCAAATCATGCATCGGATAATTCTTCTCGTAATTTTTGAGCTGCCTTGAAGCATACGCCACAACCTTCTCATGTTGCATCAACACGCACCCCAATCTAACCCTTGAGGCATCGCAATAAATCACAAACCCTTCCGTGCCCTCTGGCAAGGCCAATATTGGTGTCGAGGTCAACCTTGACTTCAATTCCTGGAAACTTTTCTCACAAGCGTTGGACCATTGGAACTTCACTGGTTTCTGCATCAATCTGGTCAATGGGGAGGCGAGGGTAGAGAATCCCTCCACAAACCTCCGATAATATCCTGCTAGACCCAAGAAGCTACGAATCTCCATCGGGGTCGTACGTCTAGGCCAATCTTTTACTACTGAAATCTTCAGAGGGTCAACCTGAATCCCTTCACTTGAGACAACATGACCCAAAAAGGTAACGGACTCCAACCAAAATTCACATTTCGAAAACTTAGCATACAACTAGTGCTGATGAAGATTCTGCAGAACTGCCCTAAGGTGATCGGCATGATCCTCCCGGCTCCGTGAATAGACAAGGATGTCATCAATAAAAATAATCATGAAGGACCCTAGAAATGGCTTGAAAACCCGATTCATAAGATCCATGAAAGCTGCTGCGGTGTTGGTTAGCCCAAAGGATATGACTAAGAATTCAAAGTGACCATAGTGAGTTCTGAAGGCGGTCTTAGGAATATCCTATTCCCTGATCTTCAATTGGTGATACCCGGATCGTAGATCAATTTTGGAGAGGAACCTTGCACCTTTCAATTGGTCGAATAGATCATCTATCTGAGGTAAAGGATATTTATTCTTGATGGTGACTTTGTTGAGCTGTCGATAATCAATGCACATTCGAAGCGACCCATCCTTCTTCCTGACAAAAAGAACTAGAGCACTCCAGGGTGACACACTCGGCCTAATAAATTCCTTTTCTAATAAATCCATCAACTGCTCCTTCAACTCCCTTAGCTCTGCTCGAGCCATTCTGTATGGTGGAATGGATATTGGTTGCGTATGTGGCGATACATCAATCCCGAACTCCATCTCCCTATCTGGCGGAATCCTTGGAAGTTCATTAGGAAATACTTCAAGAAACTCATTCACGATTGGCACAGACTCGGGGGTAGACACTTCGGAAGTGCTGTCTGCCACCCGGACCAAATGATAGATACATCTCTTCTTAATCATCTTTGAAGCCTTAAGGTAGGAAATAAACCTACCCTTCGGCACCACACCACTTCCCTTCCACTCAATAAATGGCTCATTAGGGAACTCGAGTCTCATGACTCTCGTTCGGCAGTCCAGTTTAGCAAAGCACGAATAAAGCCAGTCCATTCCCATAATCACATCAAAATCCACCATCCCATGCTCGATAAGATCGGCCATGGTAACTCGACCACACACCGTGACAACATAATTCTTATAAACCTGCGTGGCTAAAATGGAATCACCAACCGAAGTCGATATAGAGAATAGCTAATTAAGCTGTTCGGGTTCTATCCCAAAGCTTGAAGCAATGATAGGGTGACTTATGACAAAGAGGACCCCAAATAAATAAGAGCATAACAATCAATATCCTGAACGGACAAAATACCTGTAACAACATCTGGAAAAGTTTCTGCACTCTGGCGACCACTCAAAGCATAAAATTCTTTGGGTCCACTTCTACCATGAGCTCTACCCCTAACTGCACCATGCCCTGCTGGGGCTGGGGGACGCGCAGATGATGTGGCGGCTGAAGATTCGGATGACTGGGTGCACGACAGTCCTGATGGATGTGAACTCTCACTCCGCATCTAAAACACATCGGGATATCCAAATAACACGTCTCTATATTGAATCTCCCACACTTGGGGAATGGAGCCCTCCCTTGCTGTTGTGATATCTCTCCCGAACGACCGGACTGCTAAGGTCTCCTACTGTCTGAACCTAGCCTCATATGGCTACTCCGCTGATAACTGTGTACAGATGGTGATGTGCTCGCTGAGGACTAAGCATATGACTGTGATGGTCTTGATGACCCTCTTCCCTGAGCTGACCTCCATGAGTGACCCACTGATCGGACCATGTTGTTACTCTCCCTTTCCGCCCGTATCTTCAACTTCCTAGCCTCTGTGACCTGAGCGAATCCCATAATCTTTCCATAATTCATATCCGAGTATAAGGCCGCTGTAGCAGCCTCATTCACCACCAAGGGACTAAGGCCCTAAACAAATCGCCGAACTCGAGCATCCATGGTCGACACCAACTGAGGAGCATACTTGGTACATCCAAATACTCATACTGCCCTGCTTGAGGACCTCAAACTCAGTGGCACGGGCTGCTATCATCTCAGCAAGAAAGAAATGGTCCATAAATGCATCCACGAACTCGTCCCATCTAGCCGGAGGTCTTCCCTCCCCACGGGAATCCTCCTACATCTCGAACCATAAATACACCGCTCCCCTGAACCTGTATGAAGCCAAGTCAACTCCCTAAATCTCTGATTCCTTCATCACTCGAAGGGTCTTATACATGTCATCAAGAAAATCCTACGGATTGGCCTCTAGGTCTGTGCCTGAGAACTCTGGAGGGGCTAACCGCAAAAACTGGTTGACTCTGGAACTGGCGGAATCTCCCTGTCCACTGGAGGATGTAGGGGCATCCTAAGATATTTGGGCCTGAGTAGCCACTAATTAGGTCAACATACGGATGTCTCCTCTAAGGTCCCCATCTGAAACCCCGATACCAAAAACTGGAACTGTATCAGAATCAGGAACATCAGCGGGAGGAATGGTAGCACCCTCCGCCGCCGTCGGAATAGGAATACTTCGATCTGGAATGGCCGGGTCAGGTAGATTCAAGACCGGGGAGTCATCCTCACCCACGGCATCAGGTACATGATTCATAGCCTCGCTCGGTGTGGCATTAGCCCCAAGGCCGAGTCTAGCTCTCTTCTTAGGTGCCATTACTGAAAAATTCGGAACAGAGCATTGCTGATATTGGATTCTGGATAAGGGAAGTGAAATATTGATTGTGAGTAATACCTCCAATGAGGTGACCTAGCCGGTCAGGTCATGACCGGACTCTGTCGAGATGGCGGTGGTAATGAGGACATTGGTGAACTCGTGACAGAATTGCCCTAATCTGTGTTGTGGAAATTGTATGAAGAACTATATGAGTTATTTCTTTGATTTGCCCGTATTAATTGCTTGTCTCTATTTGATAGTTCTTTCTAGTAAAATGGTGTTTAGTTATACATATCAGTACAATTCAAATGTACTGACGCCCCTTTTGCTGGGTGCGCTACATTCGTGTCATGATTGTAGGTGGCCCCATAGCGGACAGTGCAGACCGAGTGTAGCGGAGCGTTCATCTACTCGAAGTCACGGTGAGCCCCTTATTCTTCCATGGGGCTGCATGGTGTATCTTTTGTTATTACAGTTTTCTTTCATTTTAAGGTATAGTCGGGGCCTTGTTGCCGGCANCATGAGTTGGGGTAGAAAGCGTTCGATAAGGCTTGCTCAGTCGGGTTCACTTGATTGAGCGCTGGTCGCGCCTCCCGAGGTTGGGGCGTGACACAAAGTTAGCCATACATATCTGGAGACGAATTCCCTTTTAACTTCTATTTTCAATTCACCAAATAGTCTAGCAACGTCAATCTAGTGCACAAGTTAATACATATGACTTAGAATTGGGGTTCACAATTGCTACTCAAACTTATTTAGGTTATCAGCCCTTCTTTTGCAAACCTCTATCTTTACTCAGTTTCCCCTTGCTGGGTTTTAGGTTTTAAGAAAGCATGCATGTAAAATTTCAACCATTAATTTCTAGAATCAATGCATGAGACTCCTCCCCCCCCCCAGTTTAACCTGAAAATCAAGGAAAAAGGTTAGGTATTTTAACTACAAGAATGGGGATGCGGGCAATTACTTTGAATTTTCCCGGCCTGGATAGTTTTAAAGAAATTGATAAAGATTGCTTTCTCTCTCAAGAACCCTCTCTTCCCACTCTCTTATTTTGTTCAGAAGATCATTAAAAATGAGGGGTTGAGGTGTTTTATTAAAAAGGGGTCGCGTTTAAAATTTTAGAAAAATAGAAGCCCAACCAGGATCTGTGGTCGCCCTTTGTGGTCGCAGAATCGAAATGCGGTACACAGATTGGACCACAGAAGTGCCCCAAAACTCTAAGTGTTTCTTTTCTGGTATGCAACGGGAATGCGGTCCGCATTCCTATTCTGGGGTCGCATAATACACCGCAGAACTAACCTTCACAAATCTTTGAGTAATTTATGCAACGATTATGTGGTTCGCATATTGATTATGCGATCGCATAATAGACCGCATTTTCATCATTAAATTCGACTAACTCCCTGATTAACTCTGGGGCAGAAATGCAGTCTGCATACCTGATCTGCGACCGCATTCTGGACCGCATAATGGCAATTTTTTAGAAACTTTTGATTCTTGATTTTTAAGTGCAAAATTAGTAAAAAAGTCAGAACCGCGACGAGCAAAGAATTTTTACATCCCAAGACATATACAGAACTTGACACTACGGAGTACTAGGCTTTGAGCACAAATTTTCACAGGGACTTACATCCCTAGTGCGGACCGCACAACATGTAGTGCGGTCGCACTAGGCTTTTGGACTTGAAGTCTTGGCTTTCTAAACTTAGGCTCCACAGACCGTGCAGAATGGACCGCGGCCGCGGAGGCAGCTAGCACGATCCGAACAGAGTTGACCGCGGACCGCATAGACTTGATGATAGGCTTTGGACATCTCTCTGAAGTTGGATTCCGCGCCGTGTAGAATGGTAGTGCAGCCGCAGAGTCTTCAGTGCGGACCGCACAATCTCCACGGCAACCGCACTGCTTTAGTACTTGATTTGCTAGTTCTTTGAATCTCCCTTGTCACACCCCAAATTCGGGGGACATGACTGGCGCTCGACCGGGTAGCCCTAGTTAAGCGGACCTGGTTGCCTTTCCTACCCCACGTGTTTCCCCGCATTTTTCATTACTAATTAGCCAAGTGAAATAACCATTTACAATTAAAACACCTATTTATTACAAAACATACACACGGTACAAGATTCTTAGCGTGGTTTACATTTTACATAGCCCAACATAAAAGATACATATCACATAAGTTCATGTCCCACATTTTTTGTCTACGGAACCTCTAAACGTGAAAAAAGGATGATACAGTACTAGTCGGTAACAAGGCTCCGGCTATACCTTATACAAATATCAAAACAAGATCCCAAAACAGAAGCGGCATGAGCCACGCAAGGCCCCAAAAGGAAAGGGGCTAACCAATTCAGCTGACGGGAAGTGATGAGGAGCTATGGTCGGTGGACTAGAGTACCTGCTATGGATCCACCTACAACCATAATATGAATGTAGTACCCCCGACAAAAGAGACGTCAGTACATTTGAATTGTACTGGTATGTATGAACAAACTTTGCTCCAAGTAAACTCAAACCATACACAACTAGGTAACAGTAATAGAAATAACAATCAAATGCACAAGGAAGGAACAATCAAGCCAAACGAGTTTACAATCTCTCCTGTTTCCTCTTCCACATTTCCACATCAATAATTTTACAATTTTCTCATATTTTTATTTCAATTGTGATTTCGATCACTTTCCACCCTTATTACCTCGGCCACCCTTATCACCACAACCCACACCTTATAACTTCGTGTTGTGGCACGCAACCCAATCCCACCATACAGTTACAATTCACAAACAACACAACACCAATGAACAATTCACAACGATCAACAAACGACACTTCTTAATAAGAAGCAACAAAAATTTACAAGTATTTCCAAAACCATCAATACTATTTCCATCATATTCAACAACTCACATGTGTTTTACGTCACAACGATAATTGCCCACAATAAGCCATAGATGTTGCTATAATAGTTATTCCAGTTGCATCATTTACGATTTCTTTCCGTCATTTGTTCCTCAGCTCTTACCACATATCACATTCACAATCATACCAATCACACGAATTTCACAATTAATCCACGTAGATATCAAATATCAAATATTCGTACACCAAGCAAGGCGATTTTACAAAGGTCAAAGTTGGCCATACATACCTGGAGCTGAATTCCCTTTTAACTTCTATTTTCAATTCACCAAATAGTCTAGCAACGTCAATCTAGTGCACAAGTTACTACACATGACTTAGAATTGGGGTTCACAATTGCTACTCAAACTTATTTAGGTTATCAACCCTTCTTTTGCAAACCTCTATCTTTACCCAGTTTCTCCTTGCTAGCTTTTAGGTTTTAAGAAGGCATGCATGCACAATTTCAACCACTAATTTCAAGAATCAATGTATGAGACTCTCCTCTTCAGTTTAACCTGAAAATCAAGGAAAAAGGTTACGGATTTTACCTGCAACAATGGGGATGAGGGAAATTACTTTTAATTTTCCCGGCCCGGATAGTTTTGAAGAATCAAATTAATGAAGATTGCTTTCTCTCTCAAGAATCATCTCTTCCCTCTCTCTTATTTTGTTTAGAAGATCATTAAAAAATGAGGGGTTGGGGTATTTTATTAAAAGGGGTCGGGTTTAAAATATTAGAAAAATTGAAGCCCAAGCAGGATCTGCGGTCGCCCTTTGCGGTCACAGAATCAAAATGTGGTCCGCAGATTGGACCGCAAAAGTGCCCCAAAACTCTGAGCATTTTGGTTTGGGTATGCAACGGGAATGTGGTCCGCATTCTTGTTCTGCAGTCGCATAATGCACCGCAGAATTGACCTTCATAAATCCTTGAGGAATTTACGCGATGATTATGCGGTCCGTATATTGATTATGCGATCACATAATAGACAGAATTTTCATCATCAATTTCAACTAACCCCCTGATTAACTCTGCGGCAGAAATGCTGTCCGCATACCTGATCTGCGACCGCATTCTGGACCGCATAATGGAAATTTTCTAGAAAATTTTGATTCTTGATTTTTAAGTGCAAAATCAGTAAAAAAGGTCCGAACCGTGGCGAGCAAGAATTTTTACACATTCCCAACACATATACGGAACTTGACACTATGGAGTACTAGGCTTTGAGCACAAATTTTCACGAGGCCTTACATCCCCAGTTCGGACCGCACAAAGTGTAGTGCTGTTGCACTAGGCCTATTTGTCCTGAGTTTGCCTTGTGTTTGGTACTTGTGTAGGTTTCACTCCTTTTGAGCCGATCTTTGACATCTCGTCAATTTGTCGATCAAACCTTTAATCAAGCACAACTTATTAGCCTTTTTGGGACTATTTTATAACAATTTATAATCAAAGGGTAAGCAAGAAGGAGCATGAAACATGTCAAAATCCCTAGTTATCAGCAACCTGCTTAGAATCACCATGCTGCACTATATATTTAAGGACAATCAAATGAGGGTGATATAATATATGTGTCCACTAAACTATATGGAGACGATGTCCTCTATGAGTTTCCACTGAGAATACTAATGAAATATTAAATAAATAAGACAAGGAGTTTTTACGAGGAAAAATCCATGCTCAAGGGGATTAAAAAAACCACAATCTACATAGGTAAGATTTCAACTTCACTATGATCAACTTTAGATTACAATCTATGCAATCTAGGAATTAAACTCTTAATCCTCACTAACTTGTAATACACCTATTACAAGCCACTTTGCAATACACCTATTACAAAGACTTCAAATCATGACTAACTCTAGTCACGACACAAGCACTAAAGGTTTATGGTTTTACAAGGGATTCCTAAACACGCTTCTAGATAAGCAAATTAGAAATTACAATGAAGAGCAATTACAATGTTACAACTCAACTATGGACAACAAAATAGTAGTTTTAGGAACTTGTCCGTAGTAAGGTTGTTCTTTGTTCTTGATGCACTTGAGAATTGAATGCTTGATCAATGAATGGTTGATTTGTTTGAATGCTCAAATTAATTCTGAAGTCTTCCAGTGATGTTTTGTTGTAATGTTTTATATTAATGCAACTTCGATGACATCACTTGAATGATGTAATCACTTGGTAGGTCAAAAGAAAAGTGACTGCAGTATTGTGCTGCACTGTTTTGTGTATAGTGCATGCAATCACTCTCCAGTTATAGACAGTTGACTTCATACTACTGCCAGGGAAACACAAGGGTATCAGGTCCCTATGTTGATTCCCTATCTTCTTAAATCGTAGTAGTTCTCATTAGTTGGAATCCGTTGATTTGAGTTGTGTACCAAGCGAGTCAGGTTCCTTATCTGGTTCTTCGACATTAAATTTGTTAGATCATCAAAACATAAACCTAAGGCATTGTAAACGCATCAATTTCCCCCTTTTTGATTATGACAAACTTAAAAACTGATAATAGATATTTAGAGCAAAATTAACCAAATGAAGTAACAGGAACTTCACAAGTTCCCCCTGACTTTATACTTTCCACTTAATCTGATCCCTGTCTAAATTATACTTCCCCATTTTAGCATCATTAAAAATATACAAGCAGACAATCATCATAAGGAAGTCTAGCCTAACTATCTCATGCCACATATGTGCACACAACATGATAGAAAAGAGAAACATAAGCATTAAAAAGCAAAAAAGAGGATAGTTTTTGTAAAACATATGCCTTTTCTATACAGCAAAGGCAGAAATTGGTCTATTGAACGGTACAAGTATATCCCATCCACACCACAAGAAAAACAAACAAAAAAAAACAACTGCCAATGTTAACAAAACAAGAACAGAATTAATCCAGAAACTAGTCACTAAATGGTTGCCTAAGGGTTACTAGGAGGAAAGGGCTTGGGGGCTGCAGCAAGGGTGTTGAGAACAAGATCTATTCGGGCATTCGCTGACATTTACTTGGTGAGCAGTTTCTCCTTCAGGTTCTCCACTTGCGTCCTGAGATCAAAATTTTCTTTGGTCAGATGAGCTATCTCCTTATTTGACCCTGGACCCCTTAGGCCTGCTGACCTTCCTGTATGGTGTTCCTTGCCTTCAACTTTCGAATCTCCTCAGTTGTACTGTTTTGAGGATTGATGAGTTGAGATATTGTCGAAATGCTACCTACCCGTCCATTCTTTTTGATACACTTACATTCCTCTAAAGTTGTTTGAGAGAAGGTCTGCTTCTTGGTCCCTACTTTGGCTTGTCCCAATGGCACTTTGAAGAACTTAAAGACGTGTGTAAGAAGAAACCCATATAGAAGACCATATTTCCATCCTTGAACGTCGCCATATTTTGGGTGTGCTCAATCATGATGGCAGCAAATTTATAGCTTTAAATCCTTCAATTGCTTCCATCATATATAAGTCAGATTTGAAAGTAATGGACCTTCTCTCAGCATGGGGTAGAAGAACCTTGTTCACCAGCTCAAACAATAAGTGATAAACGGGAAGCAAGGCTTTATTGTGAACCTGTTCCCCCTGCTGGACTGCACCTTCCTTCACAATAGCATTTCTGAAATTTGACCCACAGACATTCTTCACAGAAGACTTACCATCAGCAGGGACCTTAAGAATGTCCCCAAGCAAGGGAGTATCTAACACAATAGCCACTCTATTTACCAAGGCACATATATGGTCAGTGTGAACAGGAAAAAGTTCGACATAGAAACTTTCGACCTCATTCTCACAGACCTTGGGCACATCTACTTTGAAAAGAGGCCCCCACTGTTGCAACTTGACCATCTCAATTATCTGTGTCATTCCAGCCATTTCAGAGATTGCTGGGTCAAAAGTGCGAGCCCACAAGACATTTTGGTTCCTCACTCGTTCTTTAGCAGACATAATCTCATTCTTTACACTCTTTACAGAATCAGGTTCCCTCACAGTTTCCAATTTTCTCTTTCCATACTTTAGACTCGATTTACCTTTTCCACTTGACTTGTCCAACACATCCTCATCAGTGTTCACTCACAACATCTTTCAACATGCCACCACTTTTCGCCGATCTTGAACTAGGCATAGTAACGCCTTCCTCTGAAGTAGATTGCTTCTTCTTCTGAGACCTTTTAACCAAGGAACTGGTTTCCTTTATTGCTTTCTCATCAACTCCCAGCACAGGGATTTCCTTGTCATATACTACTTCTCCTCTTTGCACCAGCCTCTTCTTTTTCTTCTTGCCGCTCCTTTTTCTCTTTTGTAAGCTAGAATCATAAGCCTCTCTTTCTTGCAACCTAGTAGTATGTCACTTAGTAGAACACTCAGGAGTGGTTACTGCCCTTCTCTTGATAATAAAAGCATCAAGAGCAACATTATCTTGATCTTCTTCATCACTAGACCGCATCTCCAGAACCAAAATTTCTAAGGGCTTAACAACGAAGTGTGGAGAGGGAGCAAGAGCGAAACTGACCTAGGAAGAGGATCCTTGACCCATTTCCTCCAGAGAGGGGTCAGATCATTCGAGGGGAGTCCTAGTAGTTTATACTGGTGCAGAGTTTTCAAAGAGCACAACAACCCCTTCTTCCACTGACCACTTTGTCGCATTCCTATGAGACTCAGACACACAGGAGATCACGTCATACACTATTCCATTAGCGAATACAACCAGTACATTTTTGACGGCCTCTTTCCCAAGAGACTCCATGGTTACCACATACGCATAAAAGCAGGAACAACTATAGACTGATCATTACTCACCTTTGAGACTTCTACTGTCTACGCAATTTTACCCTGTTCTCCCCCTTGCTTTGGTCAGTGAGAATCTCAAGCGATAGGGACAAAGATTATCAAATTTTTGGGTTTCTGAGTTCTCAACATTTTGATTGAGATAGAGGTCTAAAATAGTCGAACTAGAGGGAGCATGAGAATCTGGGTTGGAAGTGTCTTCACCACTGATGGTTGAGAAATGGATAGTGAGAAAAAACTTTTCAGAGACAGAACAATCAAGGGTTTTCTCTGGGTTTTTCTCAGCTAAAGAAGGGATCATTGATTAATTTTCATCCATGGCAAGGATGAAGTCAAGAATTTTAGAGAAGGACTGAAAAGTAGTGAGGGTTTTAATGGGAGAAGAAATAATTATGAGGGAGAGAGAAAGAAACCGGTTCTGAAATGGCGGTCGATATGTTGGGAGTTGCAACATTTTAGAGGGACATGCATGGATTTGAAATGAAAAGACGTGACAAACATGGTCTGAAAAGGTAGATGAGATGGCACTCTTTTTTTCCCAACCTTTTAAGACATGTATGAAAAGGCACAAGACTACTAATCTGTGGTATAAGAACCAGGTTCGTGACTTGTCTTTGAAAATTTTTCAATCCTCTTTTACCATCCAATGCAATGCATCTATAGTTTCTATAATTATCATGCATGTCTACCTGCAATGGTATAGGAGAGAGTTAGACTTGGTCGGAAAATACTTTAGCTAATGTTACCTAAAAGTGACTTTCATAGCTAACTGATGGGAATCAGGTTCTCAATTAGGCTTTATTAGCCCTAGCTCTAGCCTATTTTTCTCAAAATGTTCTATGCTCAATGCTTTTATGAATATATCTGTAATTTGATCTTTTGTACTGCAGAACTTCATGTGTATGAGCCCTTTCTCCACATTGTCTCTCAGAAAGTGATGTCTCACATCAATGTGCTTGGTTCTTTTGTGTTAAACCGGGTTCTTGGCCATGTTGAGTGCACAGGTGTTGTCACATAGGAGAGGCACACAGTCATTGTACACACCAAAATCTTTCAATTATTGTTTGATCTATAAGATTTGAGTACAGTAGGAAGCTGCAACAACATATTCTACTTCAGTTGTTGAAAGAGGCACTGAGTTTTGCTTCCTTGTGCCCCATGAGATGAGACATGATCCTAGAAAGTGAGCCATTCCAGAAGTACTTTTCCTATCCACAAGATATCTTGCATAGTCAGCATCAGCGTACCCAATAAGATCAAAATTATCACCATGAAGGGTAGTACATGACCATGTCCCGTGTCCCCTTAAGATATCTCAAAATTGTTTTGGCAGCCTTCAGATGAGATTCCTTAGGATTTGATTGAAACCTTGCACATAGCCCCACACTACAGACAATATCAGGTCTGCTAGCAGTGAGATAGAGAAGAGACCTAATAAAGCCTCTATACATGGTTTGATTTACAGGAAAGCTAGATTCATCCATGTCTAGTCGAGTGGCAATGGCAATGGCAATGGGAGTATCAATTACTTTTGATGCTTCCAAATCGACCCTCTTCAGAAGCTCCTTGATGTATTTCTATTGGTAGATGAATGTACCCTTTTTAGACTGCTTCACTTAAAGACCCAAGAAGAAGTTCAACTCACCCATCATGCTCCTATCAAACTAACTTCCCATGAGTTTTGCAAATTCTTCACACAGTGAATCAGCTATTGCTCCAAAAATGATATCATCAACATATACCTGAACGATGAGCAGGTTCCTCCCTCGTTTCTTCAGAAATAAAGTGTTGTCAATTCTTCCTCTTGCAAAACCATTTTCTAAGTGAAACTTTGAGAGTAATTCATGCTAAGCTCGATGATCCTGCTTCAACCCATACAATGCCTTGTCTAACTTAAACACATATTCTGGATGTTTATGGCATTCGAAACCTGGAGGTTGCTTTACATAGACTTCGTCCTTAAGGAATCAATTTAGAAATGCACTTTTGACATCCATTTGGAATAGAGTGAATTCCATATGTGATGTAAATGCAATGAGGATTCTGATAGCTGCCGTGCGAGCAACAAGAGCAAAGGTCTCATCGTAATTAATTCCTTCCTCCTGATTATAACCTTGAACCACTAGCCTAGCCTTATTCCTTGTAGTGTTTCCATGTTCATCAAGCTTATTTCTGAATATCCATCTGGTTCCTATGATTGTTCTATCTGACGGTCTAGGTACCAGGTTCCATACATTGTTCCTTTTGAACTGATGCAACTCATCTTGCATGGCAGTGATCCAGTCTGTATTCTTTAGGGCTTCCTTGATGTTTTGGGTTCTATCTAGGAAAGAGAGGCTAAGAAGGCAAGTGAATTTGTGGCTTTTGATCTGGTTTGCACTGCTGAATCTAGAGGGGTGATTATGTTATCAAGAGGATGGGAGTTTTTGTGTTTCCAGTTGGGCACTTGAATCTCATTCGTAGAGGAGTTGGGTATGTGTGACTAGTTTTCTTGAATTTTTCTCTGTGCAACCTGTGGAGTACCTTGAACTGCATCAACCACTCTTTCTTCAGCTTCAATGGTTGTGATTGTGGCACCTGGCTCCTCTCCAGCTGAAGAAATTGCATTATCTTCACTTGGCTCCTTTACTTGACTCATCAAGTCTTCCTTTCTGTTTGCCATATCTATGACTTCACCTGGAACTAACAAAGGCTCTCCATCTTGATCACCTTGTTACTTCACTCACAAGAAGGATAGGACTCAAAGATTACATGTACGCTCTCCTCTACACACTGACTTCTCTTATTCTAGACCTTGTAAGGTTTACTTTAAGAGGAATATCCCAAGAAGATTCCTTCATCACTTTTGGCGTCGAATTTTCAAAGCTGATCCTTTCCATTGTTGAGAGCATAGCATTTTCACCCAAATGTTCTTAAGTGAGTTAGCTTGGGATTCCCTCCATTCAACAACTTATAGGGAGTTTTGTTCAAGAGAGACCTGATTATCTACCTTTTCACCAAGTAGCAGGCAGTGTTAACAACTTCACCCCAAAAGTTCTTCACTATCCCACTATCGATCAGCATTGTCCTTGCCATTTCTTCAAAAGTTCTATTCTTCCTTTCCACAACTCCATTTTGCTGTGGAGTTCTGGTGGTGGAGAAGTTATGAGTAATGCCATTCTCATTGCAAAAATCATCAAACTTGGCACTGTCAAATTCTGTCCTATGATCTGATCTTATGCAGGCTACTTTTGAATCCATCTTCACTTGAATTTTCTTCCCAAATGCTACAAAAACTTCAATGGTTTCATTTTTTGTTCTGAGTAACAAGGTCCAAGTGAATCTGGAATAGTCATCCACTCTCACAAAAATGTATCTTTTTTCTCCTCTGTTTTACACTCTTATATGCCTACATAGATCCATGTGAATGAGATCAAGTGGTTTTGAGGTGCTGGCATCCTTCTTTTGCTTAAATGAAGATTTCACATTCTTCCTTCTAGCTCAGGCATCACAAACTTTGTGGTCCATGAACTTTGATTTGGGTAGACCACGAACCAGGTCATTCTGAACTAGTTTATTCAGTAACGAAAAGCTTGCATGCCCCAGTCTTCTGTGCCACAGTTCAACATCATCATCAATAGCTTTCAAGCAACTCAGATCACCACTTTGTAGGGATTAAAAATCAGCAGTGTAGATGTTCTTGTATCTTTTGGCCACCAGTATCACTTCACCCGTTAATAGATTAGTGACTATGCATATTTTTGACAAGACCTCCACCATGTTTCCTTTATCACATATCAATAGAGTGAGTGAGTGATTTCCCGATTTTTCCAACTCCAAGAATGTACCCCCTTTTCTCATTGTCAAAGGATACACTCCCTCCTTGCACGTCTTTAGTGAAAGAAAGTACATGGTATTCCTAGTCTTGTGGTTTGAGCATCCACTATCTATGGACCACTATTGATTGCTTCCTTTCACTGTTCCATGCACGAGGAATTAAGAGTTTGTTTTAGGAACCCAATCAAGTTTGGTTTCCTTGTAGTAGGCAAGATGGTGAATAAGAACCCTTTTAGTCCATGCAGGTAACATGTTTTTTTTATGGGTGGCACCTTGTCCCTTTTTAGTAGTTACTTTTTCAGCAAACACTTTTTTTTTGAAAAGACTGGACCTTTGGCTTGTCAATTTTCTTTTAAATGCCTATTGTTCCCACAATGGGTACACAACCAACTATCCGGTATATTAACATACTTGCTATGTGGTTTGTAAGGAGTTCTCTTCCCTTGAAACCATATTCCCTGCTTGTTTCCACTATTATTAACATATATGGCAGTAATAACATTGAGGAACAGGTCCAATTAAAGGACTTCTCAAGATCATTTTTTACTTTTTCCAGTTCTACTTGGAGCTGCCTATTTTTCTCAACTTCAGCACACAAACTAGTTCTCACAGCATTTAACTCGTTTTCAAGCTTAATGTGTGCCTTACTAGCTACCTCTTTCCCTTTATCAGGATTTTCAGGCCTACACTCAGCTCCAATTTCTTCCCTCAAGTCTACAATCACTAATAAGAGGTCATCTCTCTCCTGCTTAACAACAGTCACTTTTTCCACTAAAACATCCCTTTCTTTACCTAAGTTCTCAATGGTTTCTTTTAAGTCAACTACTACTACCACTAGATCATCTGTTTCGTGTTATTCACTAGTGCTTTTCTCAGTTAGAACCTTCTTCTCATTTTCCAGGTTATCTGCAATTTCCTTGAAATCAAGCACACAAACTATTAAGTCATCTCTGGTTTGCTCAACTTCTCCTAATTCTATGGTCAAGGCATCCTTATCATCTACAAGACTATGATATGCATCGATTAATACGTTGGCTAATTACATGAGTTTCTTAGGAGAGTAGAATTTCAAATTTCTCTACACATCCCTAAAGTTAACCTCATCAATGTCGTCATCTTCATCATTATCTGATTAAGCCATTAATGCAAATATTGAATCATATTCCTTTCCTTCACTTTCAATTGCCATCATGGAACACTCACACACATCAGTTTCTTCTTCAGACTCACTTGAGGAATCTCCCTATGCTGCAAGAGCTTGCTTCACAACGTTGTTAGCAACATTCTTCCTTTTGAAGAGTTTGTCAGGAACTGGGTTACTTTTGGCTGCTTTATCAGGGTTTTACTTGAAGTGTTCTTGCTTAAGGAGAGGACAATCTTTGATAAAGTGCCCTGTCTTTCCACATTTATGACAAAGGTCATAATTCTTTGGTCTACTGGAACTGCCTCTCTTTGGTATCTATCCATTCCTTTTTCATTTTTTGAAATCTTTTGGTTAGGTAGGCCATGTCACAGTCCTCGTCACTTGAGTCGTTTCCTTTAGCTTTGAGTACCAGGTTCTTTTCCTTCTGTAGTTCTCTTCTTTCACTATCCTTCTTCTTCTTCATTTCGTAAGTTTTAAGTTTTCCAACTTGCTCATCTATGGTTAGGGCCTGCAGATCCTTTGCCTCAGTAATGGAATTCACTTTCCTCTCCCACAATCTAGGCAGAACACTAAGAATTATTCTCACAAGCTTGTTCTTATGAATTATTTCACCGAGCGAGTGTAGCTCATTTATTATAGAAGTGAATCTTGTGTGCATATCTTGAATAGATTCATCGTCGTTCATCCTAAAGAGCTCATGCTATGTGGTGAGCATATCAATCTTAGATTGCTTTACTTGAGTGTTTCCCTCATGTGCTGTTTGCAAAGCTTCCCATATTTCCTTGGTGGATTGACAAGTTCAGATCCTGTTGTATTCATCAGGTCCTATACCACACACCAAAATTTTCTTGGCATGAAATTTTTTCTCAACAGCATTCCTGTCTGCATCATTGCATTCCTTTCTGGTCTTTGGCATCGTCATTGGAGGTTCTCGGACCTTTTTCGTTGGGACATATGGACCATCACATATAACATCCCACAATGCAGTCTTTTTCCATGATAAAATCATGCATTCTTGTCTTCCACCACCCATAGTATTGCCCATTTAACCTGGATGGCCTATACGTAGACTGACCTTCTTCAAAATTTGGTAGACCAGCCATAAAGATCTTTGCTAGATGTAAAACTGATAGAAAGAACCCGCTATGATACCAATTGATAGAAAATATAATTCTGCCAAACTATATAGAGACCAGGTCCTCTATGATTTTCTACTAAGAATACTAATGAAACAGTAAGTAAATAAGACAGGGAGTTTCTATGTGGGAAAATCCCTGCTCAAGGGGATTAAAAAAACCACGACCTACACTGGTAGGATTTCAACTTCATTATGAGAAAATTTAGATTACAACCTATGCAATCTAGGAATTAAACACTTAATCCCTCACTAACTTGTAATACACCTATTACAAGACACTTTGCAATGCACCTATTACAAAGACTTCAACTTATTACTAACTCTAGTCACGACACAAACACTAAGGGTTTATGGTTTTACAAGGGGTTCCTAAACACACTTCTAGATAAGCAAAGTAGGAATTACAATGAAGAGCAATTATAAAGTTACAACTCAACTAAGGACAACAAAATACTGGCTTTAGGACTGGTCTGTAGTAGGGTTGTTCTTTGTTCTTGATGGACTTGAGAATTGAATGCTTGATCAGTAAACGGTTGGTGTGCTCAAATTCTCAAGTTAATTCTAAAGTATTCAAGTGATTTTTTTTTGTAATATTATATGTTAATGCAACATGGATGACATCATTTGAAAGATCTAATCACTTGGTAGGTCAAAAGAATAGCGACTGCAGAACTGTGTTGCACTATTCTGTGCACAGTGCAGGCAGTCACTTTTCTGCTGTAGATAGTTGACTTCGTACTGATGTTAGGTAAACACAAGAGTGTTAGGTCCCCGTTCTGATTCTCTATATTCTGAAATCGTAGCAGTTCTCATTAGCTCGAATCCGTTGATTTGAGTTCTGTACCAAGTGACTCAGGTTCCTTATCTGGTTCTTTGACATTAAGTTTGTTAGATCATCAAAATACAAAACCTAAGGCATTATAAACCCATCAGAGGGTCATCATACTGACGCTCTCTGATACGCTCAAACAAGGAGGACCGAGCGACTGTATAAGCTAGAACACAGCTGGGCTCAGAAATGTTCAACCTCACGAACTGATTGGCTAAAGCCTGAACATCTAATACAAGCAGTCTCTCACTAACTGGAGCGCATGCAAGGCTGCCCATACTCACTAAATTTCTACTCAAGGAATTAGTCACCATACTGGCCTTCCTGGGATGATACAAGATGGAGATATCATAGTCTTTCAGTAGCTCCAACCATCTCCTCGGCCTCAAATTGAGTTTTTCTTATTTGAACACATACTACAAGCTCGATGATCCATGAATACCTAACACGACACACCATAAAGATAGTGCCTCCAAATCTTTAACGCATGAATAATGGATGGAAACTCTAAGTCATGAACATGGTAATTCTTCTTGTGAACTTTTATCTACCGTGACACATATGAAAACACCTATCCATCCTGCATCCATACCACACCAAGTCCAATATGAGATGCATCGCAATATACCATGTAAGATCCTAAACCTGTGGGCAGCACAACCACTGGCGCTGTAGTCAGAACATTCTTGAGCTTTTGAAAGCTTGCCTCACACTCATTTGACCATCTCAACGGTGCACTTTTCTGGGTTAACCTGGTCAACAAGGATTCTATAGATGAAAACCCCTCCACAAACCGATGGTAATAACCCGCAAAACCCAAGAAACTCCAAATCTTCGTAGCTGATGTGGGTCTAGGACAGTTCTGAACAACCTCAATCTTCTTAGGATCTACCTGAATCCCCCCTACTTATACAATGTGCCCTACATAAGTGATCAAATCCAGCCAAAACTCACATATTGAAAACGTTTCATACAACTGGCTATCTCTTAGAGTCTGAAGTACGATCCAAAGATTCTGCTCGTGCTCCTCTCAACCACGGGAGTAGATCAAGATATCATCAACAAACACTATCACAAAGGAATCCTAATAGCGCTTCAAAACCCAGTTCATCAAATCCATAAATGACGCTGGGGAATTTATTAGCCCAAAATGACATCATTAGAAACTCATAATGCCCATATTGAGTCCGAAAAGCTATCTTAGGGACTTCAGATGCCCTAATCCTCAATTGATGGTATCTAGACCTCAAATCAATCTTTGAAAACACCTTGACATCTTGAAGTTGATCAAATAAGTCATCAATCCTCGACAATGGTTACTTGTTCTTGATGGTGACTTTATTAAACTGCCGATAATCTATGCACATCCTCATCAATCCATCCTTCTTCATAAACAACACAGGTACAACACTAGGTCTAATGAAGCCCTTATCAAGAAAATCTTGCAAATGCTCCTTCAATTATTTACTCTGCTGAGGCCATACGGTATGACAGAATAGAAATGGGGTAAGTTCCCTAAGCAAAATCAACACAAAAATCAATATCTCTATAGGGTGACATCCCCGACAGATCTGCAGGAAACACCTTTGGAAACTCTGAACAATTGGTACCGAATCCATGGAAGGAACCTCCGCACTAGAATCACAGACATAGTATAAGTAAGCTAGACACCCTTTCTCAACCATATGCCGAGCCTTCACATAAGAGAAAACCCTGCTAGTAGAATGGCTAGGAGTTCCTCTCCACTCTAATCGAGGAAACACTGGCAAGGCTAAGGTCACCCTCTAGGCGTGAAAATCTGATATAGCATGATAAGGTGAACGACAATCCATACCCAAAATGACATCAAAATACACCATATCGAGAAGTAGAAGATCTACGAATGTTTCAAGACTCCCAGTAGTAACCACACACGAACGATAGACATGATCTATAACAATATAATCTCCCACGGGTGTGGAAACATACACAGGAGCACTCAAAGAACCATGAGGCACAGCCAAATATAAAGCAAAATAGGATGACATGTACGAATAAGTAGAGCCCGAATTAAATAGACTAAAGCATCTCTATGGAAAACTGAAACAGTTCCTGTGATAATAGCATCTGATGATTCAACCTCAGGCCTGACTGGAAAAGCATAACATTAGGGCTGGGCCCACCACTCTGAACAACATCCCTAGGATGGCCTCTAGCTGGCTGGCCTCCACCTCTAGAGTCTCACCTCCACCTCTAGCGGCCTGGCCTACACCTCTAACGGCCTGACCTTCTCCTCTTGCTGCCTGACCCTTGCCTCTAGTTGGTTGAGCGGACAGTGGTGCAACCAGTGCCGAAATCATGGCATGATATCTCTGTTGTGGCTCACCACCCAATAATCTCGGACAAGTCCTCCTACTATGCCCAAAACTACCATACTCAAAGCATCCATCCTTAGTTTGAATCGAAATGGGCCGAATAACCATGGTGATAACTTTGAATACGAGGTACATTAATAGGAGCTGATGGTACACTGTAGGCTGGTTGCCCAGAATGAGGCACATAAGGACCACGACTCCCTGAAGCACTGTGGGATGCCTGAAGTGTTGATTGATATGTCATGGGAGGATGGCCCCTACCAAAAGTACCCCTGCCTCTAGATGAGGCACCACTAAAACCACCGGAATGATAGGGCCTCTTATCAAACCCATACCCTCTCTCATGTGAAAGAACATCCTCGATCAACCTAGCGACACTAGAATCGATCTAAAAAGAAATGTCAGCCCAGTCTCCTAGGCCATATGAAGGTTGATAGGGTGAGCGAGTCCCTCAATAAACCTCCTCACCCTATCTCTCGGTAGGAAGCAAAAGAATAACATGGCGGGTGATGACGCCCAAATCCACCACTAAAAAATCAAGGGACACAGTTACATGTAATATAATTTACCTAACTATGAGTCAGGGTCAAATCCCACCGAGAACAATATGTAGGCGATTAGGCATGTAAGAGAATTATCACTTATTATGCTAAGCCAAACATTTAGAAAAGGGTTTGAGAAAATATTTATAACTAATTTCCAAAATAAAAACTAACGTGGATATCAAGTAAAATGATTAATCGCTACAAGCATGAATACAAGGAAAATTACACTCAAGTAACGATCCAATGTATTTCACGATTTTATAAATATGAGCGAGTTTATGTTAATTAGCCTTGAGTAATAATTCTATATTAGCTTCTTCTGAAGACTAACACGACTTCCTAATTGAATTATCCCTAAAATAATTAAGTGATTAAGGACGCCCGAATATAGATACAAGTAGTTCAATCCTATCCTAGGTAGAATCTATAAAATGAGGTTTAAAGCCTCAAGTTCTTGTTAATTAATCTTTCTCAACCCAAAGCTATCTTTCCCAAAATTAATTCGAAGTAAATGGGTGAGTCCTAGTGTTAGCTAATCCCTTTAGAAACATTAAAGAACAAGAATAATTAAAGAAACAATAACTCACTTCAATATAATTAAAAATTGCTCAATACATAAGCATAATAAGATATTTAATCCACATTTTAAATATGAATATTCCCACAAACAAGATTCAAGTGTTGGAAAAAATACTACACACTTAGATATACAATACAAAGCAAGGAAATTAAGAAATGAACATAAATGAGTATGAAATTCTCAACCAAGAGCTTCAGATCTTCAATACCCAAATGTATGTTCAAGAACCCTAGCTTCCAAACTTGTCACCCTAGTCTAAAGACTGAAAATAAGCCAAAAGATTTGCCAAAGATGTGTTTCCAATAAGCTAGGTCGTGCATATGTGTGTTTGGAATAGAGAATTGTGAAATGCCAAGTCTGTCCATAGCTGAAACCTGTTGACAGCACCTGCAGAACAATCCTCGCAGGTGCAATTACACAGATGCATATAAAGGCTCACAGAAGCGAGATTTGATAGGAACAGGGTACCCCGCTGAAGCGGATATCCACGCGTAGAAGCGCATCCGCAGATGCGAACATAGAGCACAGAAGTACAACCGTTGATGCGGTAAGGTAATCACAGAAGAGGTTTCTTCCTTCCAGGCCTTCTTCTGCAGATACGGACCATTTCCTCGCTGATGTGAGGTCGCAAAAGCGCACAGTGTTCCGCAGTTGCTGAATCACTGAAGGAATTTGCACTAGTTTTACTCTTTTTTCCCCTCAATTCCATTTCAATTGAATTTATCTCTCTTCAGGCATCATTTTCTTAAAATCTAGCAATATACACCATGTAAAACCTCATATAATAATTAACGGATAAAAAAATAAAGAAAAGAGAGTAAAATAAATGATAAAATCACCACTCATCAACAACCCCAACTTAAAGCTTTTGCTTGTCCTCAAGCAAATTAAAATGCAAAATTCATTGAGGTTCTACCGTTTAAAGCATAAGTAGCATTGCTATCATTTATAAATCAAATTCTCCAATTAAGCACCATACTTATGGATTTGGTTGATACTTATAATTAGGCGCAAGCATGTGAATATCAACCAAATAACTCCTAATTTAAAATAAATATGAAGAATGCAATGGAGTTCTAAAATAATCAGGTGATAACAACCAAGCCTCAAGAAGTGACTCAAAAGCACCTTTCTACTACATATGCTCAATTTACACAATTCGGAATATATCAATGTCACTAATCCATCATAATCCATGTGTAACGACCCGATCGGTCATTTTGCTTTCTATAACCCCATTCCCTTAAATAAGATTTCATGTACATGCTTTTACAATTTTATGACTAGCGGGGATAGTTAGTTCAGAATTTGGAAGGGTTTGGGTTGAAATCGGAACACTTGGTTCCTTAAGGTTGGCTTAAAAGGCCAAGTTTGACTTTGGCCAACATTTTGAGTAAATAACCTTGGAGTGAGGATTTGACGGTTCCAATAGGTTTGTATGATGATTTCAAACTTGGGCATATGTGCGGATCGGGTTTTGGATGACCCGAGAACATTTTGACGCTTAATAGTGAAAGTTAGTTCTTCGAAGATTTTAGAAGTACTTTAAATTTGGTTTGGAGCGGGTCTTGGTGATATCGAGGTCCAAATGGAATTTTAAGACCATGAATAGTTCCATAATGTCATATAAGACTTGCACACAAAAAAATGGTGTCTTTCTGAGTAGTTTAAGTACGTTTTGACACATTGGAAGTAAATTGAAGAACTCTAAGTTCATAAGTTTGATTCAATTGGTTTTAGGATATGATTGTTAGTTTTAATGTTGTTTTGGGCATTCCGAGAGTTTGAGTAAGTCTGTTATATTATTCCAAACTTGTTGGTAAGTTCAGGAAGGGCCCCGAGGGCCCCGAGTGTCAATCAGACAAAGCTCAGATCAAGTTGGAAAGTTGGAGCAAGAGCTGAAGCTACAACTGCTGTCGTAATCACATCTGTGCTAGGCCAGCCGCAGGTGCGAGTTCGCAGCTACGAGGAATTGGCCACTGAAGAGGTTCTGGAGCATTTGTCAAGGGACCTCAGGTATGGAGATTTGTTACTAACCTGCAAATGCACAGGTGCGAAAGGGAAGGATGCAGAAGTGGCTCGATGGCCTTAGAAGCAGTCTATCGCTCACAAAAATGGCCCACGCTAGACTCAAAGAGTTTCGCAGTAGCGGATCGAGCACTGCAAGTGTGGTACTGCGGATGCGTCCAAGGTAACACAAGTTCAAAAATCGCTGGAGCCAGTGAGCTTTTCTAAAATACGGGACTTAGGAATTTTTCTCCTATTTTCTTTCACTCTTGGGCGATTTGAGAGCTTTTAAGGAAGGAATTTCGACCTAGCTTTTGAAGGTATGTAATTTCTATCTAAAATGAGTTTAATACATAGTTTATAGGTAGATTATAACATGTAAAATTGTGGCATTCATGGGTTAGATGGAGAACCTAGAGTTTTGATAAAAATATGACTTTCCATGAAAATGATTATGGAACTTAGTGAAAATCATATATTTATGTTCCTAAGGTTATGGGTAACAAGATTTCTAGAATTCGGGCAGGTGGGCTTGGGGGTGAATTTTAGGAACCTTACATTGAGGGTTGGGTAATCACTTAAATATCTAGAATATGAACTTTTGAACATATATTGATTACTTTTTACACTATTTGAATGCTTTTGGATTGTACGACAGTGGTTTAAGGGTTTGAGCATAATCTTGGACTGGAAAGTAGGACTTGAGACGAGGTAAGTCTCTTTTCTAACATTTTAAGAGGGAATTTAACCCATAGGTGAACTTAATTAATGTGTGTTGTTATATGTGGGGGGCTACGTACGCATGAAGTAATGAGATCCCGTACGTAGAAACTATTCCTGTTTATGTCCGGGCAGTTTTAAGCTTAGACAATGTGTTGGGAGCACCCTTATCTGATTATATTTGTTAATAGTATTGAATGGAACTAAGTTGAGGATTTTAAGACTTCAAAAGCTTCAAGTTGAATTTCTTTATTTTGAAAATAATCCATAAAGGTTATGATTTATTGATAAATTTCTATTTAACCGCATCAGAGGTATATTTTGCGAGTGTGGTGACTCGTTCTATATACTCTCATGGTATTGGGTCGTTCTCCTTGGTAGGTTAATAGATACATCTACGGTTCGAACTGTTTGACTCTTGGCAGTGCACATGTGAGGCCCCGTGAAAGATTTTTACTCAAAACCCGAGAGCTCGTAGTGCCAAGTTAGGAATATGTGTTGGAAATTGTATGCATAAATAATTCAAGGAATATTGTTTTCCAGAAAAGTGCGATCAACGATCGAGAATGCCGTTGCATAACAGCTTTGGGACCGCATAGTCGCCGCAGAATGAAGCAGTGTGTTAGCTAATTTGAGGTCAATTATCCGGCCAATTATGCAATCACATAATCGATCTGCGGGCCACAGAGTCATCGTATAATTGTCTTGGGATATTGTAAGGGGCAGTTTTGCGGTGCATTATGCGACCGGAGAAAGGGTATGCGAACCGTATTTCTATCGCATACCTAGATAATGTGTTCAGGTTTTGGGGAGCATTTTTGCGGTCCATTCTGCGAGCCGCATGTCAATTTTGCGTTCGCAGATCTAAGTCGGGCTCCTATTTTCTAATTTTTAAAACCCAATCCCATCCCATTAAAAACACCCCATTAGACCATTTTTCTGTTATTTCATGGCATATATAGTGAGAGAGGGAGTTTTAGATTGAGAGAGAGTAATCTTCATCAAGTCCCCTCTCAATCCTTGCCCCAAATCCTTGAAGATTGTCAACTGAAATTACTAGGTCTTCATCCTAAGAGGTAAGAACTATATCCTCATTAATAATTTCGAAATTTCTATTCAAATAGGTAATTAGCAAGTGGGTACATGGGTTTAAGGGCTAGTAATCTTCCATGCACAAGAGATAACGGGGTATGGGGAGGGTGATAACTAAAGAGACAACAATTGCGGTATAACATTGAAGAAATTTCTTTCAAAAAGGGGCCTAAGAAAACAATCCACATTTAGTGTTTGATAATATGCTCAAATGAGCTAGAATCTTAATCTCGTCTCTAATTCTTGGTTCAATTTGTAATTCTTATAAAATAGATTGAAGTGCTAAGAGTATCGAAATTTAGTATAAAGATTTAAGGATAACTCCATTGAGGTATGTATAGCTAAATCCCCCTCCTCTTAGAAATTGAGCTTCCATGGTGCCCGTGTAAATGTTGTATGTTCGAAACGTGATTGATGTAGTAGTTGTTATGTTAAGTGAATTGATGTGAAAATGTAGGTGGTAGGTACTTCTTTATGTGTTTCATGTGTTATTCTTGTAAATGGAGGATGTGTGGAGAACATGATTTATGTGCTAATTGCCTAAATGTCATGTCAAGGTTACTTTAGGACTAATATGCCAAACTTGACAAATTCCCCTCTATGCTTATGACTTAAATTGCTTTTGTATGTGCCTATGACTTTAAGTGGAAAAGTAAATGTTAAAAATCGGAACGGTGTGAAACGTGAGTTATGGAATGTGGAAATTGTGGCCCCAAGTGCCGGTAAACTAATACATGTGTAACCAAAGATTGGACTGAGATGAATAATGGAAAATGGTAACGTCTCGGGGAGACGGCTTAACCGATTGGGCCGTGATTGGACGCCATGATATATACACGTGGTGGTAATGTATTGATGATTGAAACTGGAAAGTGTGAATGAAATAATTGTAACATCTCGGGGTGACGGCTTAGCCGATTAGGCCGTGATCGGACTCTGCTCAAGGAAGCGGTGGTAATGCGGATAATGATGCAACCGTGTGGGATGATCCAATCAAAAATTTTAGAAACTATGTGAAAATCATGTGAACCTCCTTATATTGTTAACATTGGTGCTTATTTGGAACTTTGTTGCCTTTACGATTTCCTCTTTACTCTTGTATGGTTGTTCTTTGTAGCAGGATGGTGTTCAGTTATATATACTAGTACTATTCTATGGTACTAACGTCTCTTTTACCGGGGGCGTTACATTTTTAAATGAATGTAGGTGGCTTCATAGTGGATAGTACCGATCACGCACAGCGGAACATCCTCCTCCCAAAGTCATGGTGATCCCCTTTCTCATTCAAGGGGTTTATGTTGTACATCTTTTATTACAAATATCCACTATTGAGGTATAGCCGGGGCCTTGCTGCCGAAATTGTCATTTTTGTCTTTTGTATCCTTAGAGGCTCCGTAGACGTTTGTGTAGGTTATGTATGGGTATTGGCTAGGTCAATGAACCATATTGTAACTTTGTACTCTTTTTTTCTTCCAAACTATAACTTATGAAATCTTGGAAGCCTAACTACACTTTAAGGTTGTGTTATAAAATGAGATATCAATGTTGAATGTACAACCCCTCTTCTTGTCTAATTAAATGGAATCAGATCCCTTAATCGCATTGAGTTGGGTAAAAAATGATTAATAAGGTTTGCTCGGTTAGGTTCACTTGATTGAGCGCCTATCGTGCCTCCCGAGGTTGGGGCGTGACAAACTTGGTATCAGAGCCTGAAGTTTTAAAGTGTCCTAGGATGTTTCGGAGTCGTGTCTAGTAGAGTCCTTCTTATCGGTGTGAATTCGACCACATTTATAAGTTGGAGGCTACTTAGGCATTACGAATAACACCCTTTTTTAATATTCTGGATGTGCGAAAATTATGAAACTATTCCGCCCTCTAACTAGTACATTGCTCTATCTTTCAGTAAATTGCACCTAAGAAGAAAGTGAGAATTGGACAAGGAGCCAATGCTACCTTAGGAGTGGCTGATGAATCACTGCTTGATACTGCGGGTGAGGGTAACCACCCTGCTATCACCCTGCCTGATTCTTCTATTCTATATGAGACAACCTCAGTTCCTGCCTCTATGGGGGTTACCACCATCCCTCCTATTGATACTCCTGTCCTGCCTCGATCCCCAGCTTCAGGTTCTGGTATTTCGGATGGGGATCTTAGGGGAGCTACTCAAATGTTGACTCAGATAGTAGCCTCTCAGGCCCAAACGTCAAATGCCACACCCAGATCATCTAGCCAGCAAGGGGATTCCACCATTTCCAGGGTGAATAAATTTCTTCAGTTAGATCCTCTAGTGTTTACGGGTGCCGATCCGGAAGAAGACACTCAGGATTTTATTGATGAGATACACAAGACCCTTAGGGTTATGCGTGCAACTGAGACAGAGGGAGTAGCGTTGGCTGCCTACCATCTGAAAGGGGAGGCCTCTGCATGGTTTGAGCTATGGGAAGATTCCCGTGAGGAGGGGAGCCCTCCGGCCAGGTGGAGCGAGTTCGCTGATGTATTTATAGATCATTTTCTGCCTGTCGAGACAAGGGCAGCCCATGCAGCTGAGTTTGAGATCCTGATGTAAGGTAGTACAAGTGTATGGGAGTACCATATGTAGTTTCCCCGCCTATTAAAATATGCTATGCATATGTTTTCCACAATGGAGTCTAGGGTGTGCCGGTTTGTTCAAGATCTTAATCCTTTTATTATTAATGAGGTTTCTACAACTGCATTGAATTCTGATATGAATTATGGGAAGATGGTGGTGTTTTCTCAGGCCACAGAGAACTGTAAATTGAAGAACAGAATAGAGAGAGAGGGTAACAGAAAGACTCGGTCTACGGGTAACTTGAGTGAGTCACTAGGTGGGGGAAGATCAGTTTTTTGGGGAGGGACATCAGGGCTGTCCCAGTCTGTTGCACTGTCATCAGCTAGTGCACCGCCATCAAGGCCCAGCCAGCAGCAATAGTAGATTCATTTCAGGCCCAGTCAGGGCAATAGAGGATCCCATCAGCGAGGTCGGTCAGGAGAGGGAACACAACAGTAGCAGAGGCCCCCGTGACCCAAGTGCCGGAAGTACATTTAGGGGATAGCTACTTGGAGTTACTCGTATGCTATGGATACAGGATGATGGTCCACATTCAGAGGCATTGTCATACATCCCACCAGGGAGTGGGTTGGGTCACAACACATTCATCCAGTCCAGCAGTTGCTACATTCCTCAGCCCCCAATCTAGCTCGAGGTACCCCAACACCCGCAGGGCGAGGTGTAGCTAGGGGTGGTGCGTAGAGTTCAGGAGGACCCAACCAGTTCTATGCTATGAGTGGTTACCAGACTACAGAGGCTTCTCCAGATGTTGTTACAGGTATTCTGACTATTCAATCCCATGATGTATATGCGATTATTGACCCAGGTTCCACCCTGTCCTATGTTACCCTTTTTGTAGCTATGGAATTCGCGATAGAACCAGAACAACTACTTGAACCATTCTCGGTATCTACGCTGGTTGGTGAGTCAATTTTGGCTACTCGAGTTTATAGAAGTTGTGATGTCATGGTGCATGGTAGGGATACTATGACCGATCTTATTGAATTGGGGATCGTTGATTTTTATGTAATAATAGGTATGGATTGGCTTTATTCATGTTTTTCCAAGCTTGACTGTCGAACTAGAACTATGAGGCTTGAGTTTCCTAATGAGCCCGTGGTTGAATAGAAGGGAGATAATGTAGTTCCTAAAGGTCGGTTTATTTCTTACCTTAAGGCCGCAAAGATGATCAAGAAGGGGTGTATCTATCATTTAGTCCATGTTACGGACACCGATGCCGAGGCACCTGGCCTTGAGTCCATACCTGTGAATGAATTTCTGGATGTCTTTCCAGATGAGCTTCCTAGGATCCCACCTGACCGAGATATTGATTTCGGAATCAATGTGATGCCAGGCATGTAGCCTATATCAATTCCACCTTACAGAATGGCACCGACAGAATTGAAGGAACTAAAGGAGAAATTGAAGGATTTGTTAGAAAAGTGTTTCATCTGGCCAAGTGTGTCACCATGGGGCGCACCGGTTTTGTTTCTAAGGAAGAAAGATAGGTCGCTGCGAATGTATATTGACCACCGGCAGCTTAACAAAGTCCCCGTCAAAACTAAATACCCTTTACCTAGAATAGATGACTTGTTTGACCAATTGCAAGGTGCTATGTGTTTTTCAAAGATTGACTTGTGGTCTTGGTATCACCAATTAAAGATAAGGGATGAGGATATTCCAAAAATAGCTTTCAACACTCGGTATGAGCACTTTGAATTTTTGGTGATGTCTTTTGGGCTAACAAATGCCCCGACAACATTTACTTCAAGCCTTTTCTAGATACCTTTGTAATAGTGTTCATTAACGATATTCTTGTGTATTCTCGAAGTCGAGAAGATCATGCTAACCATCTCAGGGCAGTTTTGCAGACTTTTCAGCAACATCGATTGTACGTGAAAATTTCGAAATGTGAATTTTGGCTTGAATCTGTCGCGTTATTGGGTCATGTCGTCTCCAAAGAAGGAATTATGGTTGATCCTCAAAAGATTGCAGCAGTGAAGAATTGGGCTAGACCTACCACTCCAATAGAGATTCGTAGTTTCTTGGGTTTGGCTGGGTACTATAGAAAATTGGTGGAGGGGTTTTCTACTCTTGCCTCTCCATTGACTAAATTGACCCAGAAAGCAGTTAAGTTTGAGTGGTTAGATGCTTAAGAGAAGAGCTTCCAAGAATTGAAATCAGGATTGACTTCAGCACCAGTATTAACCCTGCCAGAGGGTACAAAGGTGTTCGTGGTATATTGTGGTGCTTCAAGGATCGAGCTCAGATGTGTGTTAATGCAATATGGCAAGGTTATAGCCTACGCTTCTAGGAAACTCAAGAATGATGAAAAGAACCATCTGACCCATGCCTTAGAGCTTGCGGCAGTGGTGTTTGCGCTAAATATTTTGTGACATTATCTATATGGGGTCCATGTGGATGTATTCACGGACCATAAAAGCCTTCAATGTATTTTCAAGCAGAAATCTAAGGCAGAGAAGATGGCTAGAGTTACTCAAGGATTATGACATTGATATTCTCTATTAATCGAGAAAGGCTAATGTTGTGGCGGATGCCCTTAGTAAAAAATCTATGGGAATTTTAGCTTATTTGGGGGAAGATCAGTGGCCATTGGCCAGAGAGGTTCATCAATTGGCCATTTTGGGAGTTCTCCTTGCGGACTCTAATGATGGAGGGGTAATTGTGCATAATAGGGCTGAATCGTCACTTTTGTGGAGGTGAAGGAAAAGTAATTCAACGACCCATTGTTAGCACAACTGAAAGAGGAGATTCATAAACACAGGACCACAACCATTTCCCTTGTCATGGATGATGGTACCCTACGGTACCAGGGCCGCCTAAGTGTTCCGGATATCGACGGGTCTTTGGGAAAGGATTATGGTAGAAGCTCACACCTCTAGATATTCCGTGCACCCAAGATCTACAAAAATGTGTCATGATCTTATAGAAGTTTATTGGTGGAACTACATGAAAAGGGATGTGGTGGACATCATGGCTAGATGTCTGAACTTTCATCAAGTGAAGGTCCAACATCAAAGACCCAGAGGACTAGCTCAAAGCATTCAAATTCCAATGTAGAAATGGGAAATAATCAACATGGATTTAGTGGTAGGGTTGCCGCACAAGTTTGACTTAGTTTGGGTGATTGTTGATCGACTCACAACATCAGCGCATTTCTTGCAAGTCAAATCTACCGACACAGCGGAACTATATGCTCAGTTGTATATCAAAGAAATTATCAGGATGCATGGTACTCTAGTCTCAATTATTTCAGATCGAGGGGCTCAGTTCACGACCAACTTTTGGAAGAAATTTCATCATGGTTTGGGCACGCAGGTAAATCTTAGTACAACTTTTCACCCCCAGACTGATGAGCAAGAAGAGCGGACTATTCAGATGCTTGAGGACATGTTTCATGCTTATGCTATTGATTTCAAAGATAGCTCGGATGATCATTTGCCACTCATAGAGTTTGCTTATAACAACTTCCACGCTAGTATCCAGATGGCACCATTTGAGGCATTGTATGGTAAGAGATGTAGGTGTCCTATTGGGTGGTTCAAGGATGGAAAAGCTTAATTTATAGGGCTAGACCTTATGCACCAAGCCATGGAGAAGGTCAAAATTATTAAGGAGAGGTTGAAAACTACTCAGAGTCACCAAAAGTCTTATTTGGACGTCCGTCGTAGGGATTTGGAGTTCAAAGAAGATGATTGGGTATTCTTAAAGGTTTTCCCCATGAAGGGTATCATGCGGTTTGGAAAGAAAGGAAAATTAAGCCCAAGGTATGTCAGACCGTACAGAATCATCCGGCGGATTGGTCAGGTGGCATACAAGCTTGAGTTACCACCCGAAATGTCATTAGTACACCTAGTATTTCATGTGTCTATGTTGAAGAAAGTAGTGGGAAATCCGTCCACTATTGTGCCAGTTGAAACTATTGAGGTCAATGAAGAACTATCTTACAAAGAAGTTCCAGTTGCCATTCTTGACAGCAGGTCCGGAAATTGAGGAATAATGAAATTGCCAACGTAAAGGTGTTACGACGAAACTACTAGGTTGAGGAAGCCACTTAGGAAGTCGAGGAAGAAATAAGAAGGAAGTACCCATAATTGTTTGTTTAGCCATGTAATAGCTTTCGTCTATTTGGTCCTTAGGAACTCTGTATCCTTGATTTGATCTATGTAAAACTGCTCGATTTTGTTTTGTTTATATGATTGCCTATGTGGCCGTGGTTAGCATTTTACATTTTATGTTGTGTCTATGAAATATGTATACGTGATTAGGATATGTTTCTGGGGATCTCTGACAGGTGGATAAACCTAGATACAAGGAAAACTCTGGCAAATTTTTTAGAAATTTAGGGAGTTAGCCAAATTCGGAGCTGTTGAGGTGTTCCACAATTGTGAGAAATTAATATTGCATAAAACATTGCTAATGAGTGAACCTTGACCCTCATTCGAGGACGAATGATCCTAAGTGGGGGAGAATGTGAGGCCCCGTGAAATATTTTTACTCAAAACCCGAGAGCTCATAGTGCCAAGTTAGGAATATGTGTTGGAAATTGTAAAATTCTTCGCGACGAGATTGCTCGCTACGGTTTGGATCTTTTCGACTGATCTATGCATAAAAAAGTTAAGGAATAATGTTTTTTAGAAAAGTGCAATTACGCGGTCGAGAATGTGGTCACATAACAGCTAAGCGGGCCACATAGTCGCCGTAGAATAAAGCAGTGTGTTGGTCAATTTGAAGTCAACTATGATGCCAATTATGAGATCGCATAATTGATCTGCAGGCCAGTCGTCGTATAATTCCCTCGGTATTTTTTAAGGGGCAGTTCTGCGATACATTATGCAATCGTAGAATGGGTATACAGACCGCATTTCTATCGCATACCCAGACGGTGTGTTCAGGTTTTGGGGAGAATTTTTGCGGTCCATTCTGCGGGTTGCATGTCAACTTTGCGATCGAAAATGTGATCGCAGATCTGAGTCGGACTCCTATTTTGTAATTTTTAAATCCTGACCTCATCCCATTAAAAATACCCCATTAGACCATTTTTCTATTATTTCACGGCATATAGAGTGAGAGAGGGAGTTCTAGAGTGAGAGGGAGTAATCTTCATCAAGTACCCTCTCAATCCTTTCCCAAAATCCTTGAAGATTGTTAATTGAAATTACTAGGTCTTCATCGGAAGAGATAAGAACTGTACCCTCATCAATAATTTCGAAATTTCTATTAAAATAGGTAATTAGCAAGTGGGTACATGGGTCTAAGGGCAAGTAATATTGCATGCACAAGAGATAATGGGGTATGTGGAGGGTGAGAACTAAAGAGAAAACAATTGGGAGTAACATTGAAGAAATTTCTTTCAAAAAGGGGCCTAAGATCACAATGCACCTTTAGTGTTTGATAATATGCTCAAACAAGCTAGGATCTTAATCTCGTCTCTAATTCTTGGTTCGATTTGTATTTCTTATGAAATAGATTGAAGTGCTAAGAGTCCTGAAAGTTAGTATAAAGATTTAAGGAAAACTCCATTGAGGTATGTATGGCTAAAACTCCCTCCTCTTAGAAATTGAGCTTCCCTGGTGCTTGTGTAAATGTTGTAAGTTCAAAACGTGATTGATGCAGTATTTGTTATGTTAAGTGAATTGATGTTGTGAAAGTTTATGTGGTAGGTGCTTCTTTATGTGTTTAATGTGTTATTCTTGTAAATGGAGGATGTGTGGAGATTTAATCATGTGCTAAATGCCTAAATATCATGCCAAGGTTACTTTGGGACTAATATGCCAAACTTGAAGAATTCCTCTCTATGCTTATTACTTAAACTGCTTTTGTAAGTGCCTATGACTTTAAGTGGAAAAGTAAATGTTGAAAATGGGAACATTGTTAAACATGAGTTATGGAAAGTGGAAATTGTGGCCCCAAGTGCCGATAAACTAATACATGTGTAACCAAAGACTGGAGTGAGATGAATAAATGAAAATGGTAACGTCTCGGGGAGACGGCTTAGCCGTTCGGGCCATGATCGGATGCCATGATATATACACATGATGGTAATGTATTGATGATTGAAATTGAAAATTATGAATGAAATAATGGTAAAGTCTCGGGGAGACAGCTTAGCCGATCGGGGCGTGATTGGACTCCACTCAAGGAAGTGGTGGTAATGTTGATAATGATCCAACAGTGTGGGATGCTCCAATCAAAAATTTCATAAACTATGTGAAAATCAAGTGAACCTCCTTATATTGTTAACATGATGCTTATTTGGAACTTTGTTGCCTTTACGGTTTTCTCTTTACTCTTGTATTGTTGTTCTTTCTAGAATGATGGTGTTTAGTTATACATATTAGTACTATTTCATGGATCTAATGTCCTTTTTATCGGGGGCGCTACATTTTTAAATAAATGTAGGTGGCTCTATAGCGGATAGTGCAAATCATGCAAAGCGGAGTATCCTCCTCCCAAAGTCTTGGTGATCCCTTTTCTCCTTCAAGGGGGTTATGTTGTACATCTTTTATTACAAATATCCACTTTTGAGGTATAACAGGGGCCTTGTTACCGGTATTTTCGTAATTATCTTTTGTATCCTTAGAGGCTCCATAGACGTTTGTGTGGTTTATATACCGGTATTGGCTAGGTCAATGAACCATATTGTAACTTTTTACTCTTGCTTTCTTCCAAATTATAACTTATGAAATCTTGGAAGCCTAACTACACTCTAAGGTTGTGGTATAAAATGAGATATCAATGTTGAATGTACAACCCCTCTTATTGTCTAATTAAACGTAATGGGATCCCTTAATCCCATTGAGTTGGGTAGAAAGTGTTTAATAAGGCTTGCTTGGTGGGTTCACTCGATTGAGTGCCGGTCGTGCCTCCCGAGGTTGGGGCGCGACAACACAATTTATATTTATATTAGATCAGACAGTATGTCCTCGGCAGAATTTGTGCGTGCTAATAGGACTGGAAGTTCCTTCATAATTAGTATTAATTCATTTTTTGAGAGATTATTTAGTTTAAATGAAGGGAATGATTTGGTTCTTAAATGTGGTGAAAGGATTGCTTAGTTATCTTTTATTCTGAGTTTTATAGTCAACTCTATATATCATGGTTTAATTTGAATTTCATATTATCATATTGTTAGCCTTAGTATGTGTCAGAGTTGACCCCTCCTTACTACTTCTTCGAGGTTAGACTAGATACTTACTGGGTACATATTATTTATGTTCTCATGCTACACTTGTGTCGTAAATTGTACAGAATCTGTGGCAGGTGCATCTGGTTACCAGTTCAGCGCACATATTTGATTCCCGCTATGAGACTACACGGTGAGCTACCCTTCCGAGCTGTTTTGCAGCAGCCGAAATTTTCCTTTTGTTGTATACTTTTCTGTTTCAAACAGTAGACTAGTATTCTTTTATATATTCTGCTAGAATACTCATATACTTGTGATACTAGGTCTTGGCACACACACTAGTAGACTTATGATTTTGAATTTATTTTATAATTTCGAGTTGCACTAATTTGCTTCCGTTTAATTATTTTTCATCTGCAAATTCCTAAATCTTTTTAACAGTGAGGAAAATGTTATTCATTAAAAATATTATTTAAATTGGAAAACAACTAGGTTGATCAGTGCTCGCTTTCCTAACAAAGGTGTCAGGTGCCATCACGACCTATAATGGAATTGGGTCGTGGCACCATGTGCCCTCACAAGAACAAAAGTCCCAAAATCACCATATTTGCAATAACAACACAAGTGACAAATATACAAAGACACTCACTCTCAATGAAGAATTTCAAGTCTTACAAAGCTTGCCCTTATTTTAATTCACCGCCTATTCGAGAACATTCGGTTGGAGATCCCATTAGGACTTTTTAAGCTTGTAATGTAGGTTTATGGAGGGTATGGTAAGTATTTGGGATACAAATGACTACACTCTCCTTGAACACTGCTCACGTTTGTTGTTCTTTTTATACTTTGCTATTTTTTAAACCACATAGCCCTTATTGACATCTAGTTACCAAAATAGAACCACCTTAAAGTACCTATTTAATTTTCTCAAGACTCCATACGTTTTTTATATAACTATTTTCTTCTGGAGCTTGAGTATCTTCATATAAACCACTTTGAGGTATATGTTTCTACATATAATGTACATATTCACCATTTCCCTATTAACACCAACACCCCCAACATTGGCTTTTTAGCCTCATTCTTAGCGTTCTAGGAGGGATGAGTTCAAAAGAGGGAATTACTTCACAAAAGAATAAATATTTGTAATGAGGTAGCCAAAGAAAATTTAAGGGCTCAAATGGGGTAAACTAATGATAAAATTTATGCAATGGTGGGTTAGAAAGGCTAATAAGGTTTTTTCAAAGATCACAAAGAATGCCTAAGGTCATCTCTCCAACCAAACATAATAAACATTAGCATTGAAAGACCAATTGGGCAAGTTCTAGATGATAGAAGTAAACACAAAAATTATTTTTTAACAAAAACTAACACACATGGCACCTGAATTAATCAAGACGGATCAATTTCACTTCTTAATAACAGATTTTAGAGCAATATCATGTCAACTAGTGGGAAAAGAGTCACCAAATGAGCCAAAAAATTATCACAAAAATTATTCTTTTCCATGCAACTTACTTTTTTAATTTAAAACCAAAATTTGGAGGGGTATTCTTATTTCACACTTCACATAGAAGAAACTAATTTTATTAGTACCAAACAATCCAAAAGTCTCCACATAACAAAATAAGACTAATTCCTTTAAGAAAGCGTCACACCTTCTTTTACCCGAAGGGGGATATAAAGGAGTTTTTTCAATTTAAGTGACATAATTGAAATAAAATTATTTTATTTATTCAGAGTGGCCACTTGAAATAATTTATGGTGTTCGAAGTCATCGATTTATTTGAAAAATCCCAAATCGAGGAAATTTGACTTTATTTAAAATTCTGAGAAACCAGATAAACTAGGTAAGAAATTCTGTTAACCCTGGAGAAGGTGTTAGACATTCCTGCGTTCCGTGGTTCTAGCATGATCACTTAACTATTAATAATTGGCCTAATTATCTGATTTATTACATGTTTTAAACATATTCTGCAAACTTTTAACCGCTTTTAATTATTTCAGTTGCTTTTTAGGATTTATGGAATTATTTCTTGAATAAGTTACGATTATCGTACACTTGCCGTTTTGGAACACATTGCAAACCACGCTACATAAAATGCACCCGCGATTTGCGACATGTTTATTTTAATTAATGTTCAAAGTTGTAATAGTCGGGTCACATAAAACACACACCCGAATTGGAAAATTAGACATCATAACTATGTCACGGGAACCGTACTTATAATCACGATGATTTATTAATCGCGCCTAAAGCAAGATACGAATGTTCATGGGTTATTTTCCTTAAAATTGGTTTCAAATTATTGTGGAAGATTTATGGATTTATGGAATATATTTGTAATTAGAATTGTAAATACAAGAATCTTAAAGAATATACAGAAAGACTAATCAAACAATTGAAGTGAAAAGAAATGAAAACATGATCCAATTAGACATGGATTCGAGTTACAACCTTTAAGTGATAACAAGAGACCATGTCCGGCAGGTTCTGATATTTTCCTCCTAATTATTTATGGATTCCAACATGAAATGCAATATGGACAATAATAACATAAACTCAAACTGGTCCAGTAAGGTAAGAACGACCCAACGTGTATTATTCAAGCCCAATTGGAAAGATGTAATATCAGAAAAAATCATTCATTTCATGTTATAAAACATGTTGCTGCAATTTCTTACACCTTGACCAGAACTGGAATTATGTTAAACCTAAAAAAAAAAAAGAAATAAGCTCATAGCCTAAGGATAAGCCATTGGGCTTAGTACCCAGGCCCGGCGGCCTAGGTCCAGACTAGTTTTAGTTCATTTGCCCAATTGAACTAAATCACGAGTCTGGCCCAAAACTGAATCACAAAGGCAAAAGTCTAACTTTAAAGCTCATCCCATAGCCTCAATTCTTTCAACATTGTGCTGACATTACAAATTACAATAATAAATTACTACTAATTTTTTCCTAACAATGATAATGTTAATCATGACACACGAATCCAAAAACTTATTTAACTACAGTAAATAATGTAAAGGTATTTGAAAATCAGAAACTACATTGTAGTCCCTAATAGATAAATCACTACATCAATAACTAATATAATGCACCAGAATCCTATCTTTAAAGGGAAAATATAAACTAATTCTATTATAACTTCTATAAAATTTGTAGCCTAGCAAACACTTGCCCCTTTTGGATATAATTGATCCATCAAAGCATAGTTCACCACATGGAGCTATTAATTTCATCATGAAATTGATAGTAGAATACCACCTCTTGGCTTTAGAACTTACTGATTTGGCCAACTAGTGACCAAATCCGCAAGGTATGACCAATGAAGCAACATGGCCTCAAATAAACACCATGTTATTCATCACACAAGCAGAAGAAGAAAGGAAAAGACTCAGCAGCTAATGTGCAGAATTAGCATTTGATACTTAAAAATTTAACTAAAGAAACAACTTCAAACAAGGCCACCAGAATCAGCACTTAACATCTTTTAAGAGAAAGCTACAAGTATCAATGTACCAACCAAGCTACTTACACTAGATCATATCAACCTTAAACTCGCATAACAAAAATTAATCAGATCTATAGCAATGTAATCAACAACTACATGAGATGACACTCATTTACCACCAAAAAAATTGCAGCTTTTGATATTATATCATTCAAATAGACAATACATTAAAAAGGATAAAATCAGTACCTTAAAACAACAAAAACCAACAGGAAACAAAGTGAAATGTTAGTTGAAACTTAAAGAGGAAATAGAAATAAGAAAAAAAAACATCACATCAAGATATCGGAAAAGAAACCAGAGAAACAAAGCTGATTTGAATGACCAGAATAGTAGACAACACTAGAATGAACTAGTAAGGAAATTAAAAAGAAAACTGATGTTGAGATCAAGGAAATGCAAGGAGCTTTTCCATTTTCTCCTTTGTGTATTCAGAGTAATTTTTAGGGTAAATATGCTAATGATCTTCTCTCCCTGAGTGAAGGCCTCTTTTTATTTTTATAGAGTGTACAAAAAATAGCATCAAAAGGATATTCTGACCTAAATTCCCTAAATGTCAGATAGTAAAGCCAATTTCAACATTTTTTATGCTAAAAATGGGGACAGCTATACAATGCTATAACATTCTAATATTTACTCATTGTAAAATCCAATTTTACTCTTTCAAGTATTGATTATTTCAATATACACAAAACTCTGATCTTTAACTACCCATTAAACCCTACAAGAACCTCATAGAATCATCTAGGAAATTCTAGCATTGGAGTCCCTGATTTTGGTTTTCCAATTAAGGCTTTCCACGTTACCCTTCCCAGCCCTTTTTAATTCCAATTAGCATTCAAACTCAAACAATTAGAGTTAATTAGAGATAGATCAAATAACTTGTCAATTATCACTTAATTAGACGTTGAATGTGACTAAAACTAATCAAATCAATCTAAGCTTATCACTGAATCTAAAACAAACAATACAAAAGAGAAGCAACAACAAAATGGAAAAATAGAATAATCATGCAATGCTAAGAAAAACCTAAAAGCTAACCCTATTTAGTCTAAACTTTACAAACCCACCAAAACCCATCCCCGCGCATCTAGAGAGAGAGAGGCTCTGGCAATTTTTAGTCGATTTCGCGCAGTTAGAGAGAAAAAGTCCTCCCATGGCCGCGCTAGCCACTACCCAGCCTTCAGTGGAGGTTGGTCAGTCGTCTTCTCTACCTATAACATCCCCCAAACCAACTACTACTCCAAATCCAATCCAAAACTACGCAAATTTGCTTAAACCTAATGCATTAAATGCTCCCATGCAGCCTGTTCCTAATGTAGCCTTAAAACCTATCGAATATCATTATGGAGAACCAATTGTGAGATGAAAGAAGCAAGAAGTAAGGCAATCCATTGCCCAGCAAGGATTAAACTTGGCAGCCTTTGGTAAGTTTTCATATGGTAAGCCTGGGATTCATGATCCACGTAAAGTACTGCATATACAGTATCAATTAAAGGGTCCATGTTCAGTTGGACTTATTGAGGAAATTCATGATTTTATTAATCACTCTTTGATGGAGGATTACATTCATCTACTATCCAAACCTACTTATTATTTGAGGATTCAAAACTATATATGGCATATGAGGTGTACTAAGTGGAATCCATGGTGGAAAGTTAATGAAGAAACACCTATTGCTATAGACTGGATATCGTTTCAAGATTTACCTCCTAACTTTTTTGGGAATGAGCTTGTATTTTCCCTAGCTAGGGCAGTAGGGAGGCTATTACATGTGGATTTGGCTACTCAAAATGGTACAAGACCAAGCTATGTTAAAGTAAATGTTGAGGTGAATTTGTTAGCTAATCTACCTCAAAGGATCAAGATAGTAGAGGAAGAAGATGGAACTGGGCTTGAGGAGTTCAAGTGGATCAAGATCAGATATGATAACATTCCAAGTATTGCAAAACGTGTAAAAACCAAAGTCACAAGGAAGAAGAGTGCTGGGTGATTAATCAAGACTTGAGGAAGGTTGAAGGCCAAGACAACTATATGAATAATGATCAAAATATTGTAGGCACAACTACTACAACTACTAAGGTACTTACAAGTGGAAAGGTTGTAGGAAAACCTATAGCCAATCCAGCTAGGCAGGAGTGGATGAAAGCTAGAAAGAATAAGTATCAAAGAGATAAGAGAGGCCACATTATTGATGTGAAAAATGAGAAGGAAGACAACAAGGGCAAAGGAAAGGCTAAGGAAGAGGCAGTGGTGTCTAAAAACAAGTTTGAAGCTTTGGAAGTTGAGGAAGATGCTCAACCAATCTTCACTGTCACAGATGGCAGTGTTGATGGTAATGGCAAGAATAAAGGGAAACATCAAGTAGTTAAAGGGAGTAACAAGGTACAACAATATGAAAATAAGAAGAAAGTTAGGGATCAATCTCCGTATCCTACTCTAAATGGGATTAAGGAAGGTGATTAAGGGAAGCTGATGGACAAGGAAGGTAGAAATTCTACCCTAAATAAGGAAGAATTTGATGTAAAAAGAGTAAATAAGGAAGTCGTGGACAAGGAAAATAAGGAAAGGGAGCCAGATATACATAAGGAAAATTTGAATCCAACGACTGCTCCTAGTCCATCGACTGCTAGATGTCTCTCCATCAACTGCTCCTAATCCTATTGATACTAGGGTTGATGAAGAAGCTATAAAAGAAGCTACTATTGATTGGGTGCATAGAAGGTTTGGGACCAGAAAGAAGGAGCTAAGACAGTGTAATGTGACTACCAATCACTCATGTCAAGAGATTCCTTCCCAATGTATGAGGATGCTGGACAACTGGAGGATGGTAATAAAGTTTGTTGAAAGAAGGCCTTATGGAGTGATGAAGTAGAGCTAATGGAAGATCAATTGGGTTAAAAAGGCACAACTGAAGGCACGGAAAATAAAGACAACATGCAGCTTAAAAAAACTGTCAACTTAGAGGATGCTACAGTAAACCTTAGTAGTTCTACAACTGGGGTTCATGATAGTTTGAAATCAAAGGTGGATCGGGACAAAGTTTCAGCTGGAGGTGATCTGGAAAAGGGTATGAACCTGGAAAAGCAAAGCAGTCAACTACTGCACCATTAGACAAAGAACATGCCAATGGAACAGTAAACCCTAGCTTTCCTGGGGAGATTTCGGCCTATGTAGATGGGGTTCCTGTATATACATTGAGGGATGAACATGTTGAGGATGTTCATATGGATGTTGAGAAGGATACAGTGTCTAAAAATCAACAAACTGCAAACGGGAAGTGGGCTGATCTCAATGGAACAATAGCTTAGGTAGTTTCTGCCAGTTTCGCTATAGTGAACCCTAATCTGAGTTCAGTGTATGACCTACAATTTAAAAATGATGCAGGAGAATCTAGGAGATATGGATGGTAATTTTGAACAGTATGAAGCAACATTGACACTCTTTGAACCAGAGGCACAAGCCATAGTGTCCAAAGATTCTGGAGAGAGTGAAATATTGCCAATGGCATGTTCATCTGGAGCTGGATCCCCTTTACAGATAAAAGTCAATGTACCATTGAAGTCTCCTAGTCAGATACTACATGATCTCATAATTCATCAAGAATTTCCATTAGATGTCTAGAATTCTTTGGTGGATCAACAAAAGCAATTTGAAGAGGAAGGTGATAATGAGTCTACAACAAAAAATTTTAAAAGAGTGATGAAGGAAGGGGATGTATCTCCTATGGTAGCTAATAAAAGTGGTAAGAAAGGGAAGAAAAATTAACCCAAAGAGCCAAAACAACCTATAAGAATCTTTCCTAGAAAGGGCAGCCTCTACAACTTCAAGATAATGATCAAAACCTTCATATGGAACATATGTCCTGTTAAGACTCAACAGGACTTTCAGAGAGTTATAAATATGCAAAATGAACATGGTTTTATCATTGTTGCACTCATGTATCCATTTCAAAAGAAGAGATTTATTCACAATTATAGAAGAAGGCTAGGAATGGATGCTGCAATGTCCAATGTGAATATGAAGATTTGGCTGTTTTTCGATGCTGTTGTGGAATGGGATTTGTTGATTGACACTGAGAAACAAATGACAATCAGAGTTTATCATCAAGATTTAGGTAAGCATATTATGATGACCTTTGTATATGCTAAGTGTTGTGCTTTACAGAGACTAAAACTCTTGGATAATCTTTATTAATTGGCTAGTGATATGGAGCTACCTTAGCTAGTTTGGGGTGATTTCAATGTTGTTATGAATGAGGAGGAAAAGATAGGTGGTTTGCCTGTATATCCTTCAGAATATGAAGATTTTGCTTCTTTTTTTTGTGAATTCTAGTGGCCTGTTTGATTTTCTTTTTGGGAATTTGTAGGTAAGCGCCTAGGGCTAGATTTCTATTAATTAAAGAAAAGAAAAATACAAAAATTAGGAAAAATAGAAATAAGGGGGACAATAGCACATGTATTATTACCCATTTAACACAAATCGGGCTAAACCTTACCTTACTAATCCTATTGAGGCGTGCAAACCTCGCCTACTAACAAGCATGTAAGAAATATGAACTTGATAGGACCAAGTATTCTATGATCATCATAGATTTTATAACATACTCTGTGATGATATTACAGATGAGGATACTAATAAAGTGGTAGAATAAAATGTAGTACCAATTTGATTCTTGTCCTTTCTTTTCCAAACTTGTAATATCTTTAATTTGTAATTATTTGTCATTTTCATCCACAGTGTTCAAAATGTATTCAAAATTTATCAGTTCTTTTTTTAACGGTTGGACCTTGTAGATGAAGTTTGGGTAGTCTGCTTTTGTTTGGCAGCTCTCATTGGAGGTCGCCTAACAATTTCTTCCTTGTTGGACCTTGTTGCAATTTTCATCCAGATAGCACCTACATTGCTTGTTCCAATATGTACCTTCACAGTATTTGGTGGAGTATCTAGCTGGTGAATGCATGTGCGACAAGTAGGCTTACTGGGAATGAAATATGGATCTTCCAACTTGTTCTTTAATTTTCCAATCAAAGTATTTTCACAATTTAGCATTTGAAATTCATCCTTGATAACTCTTTCCACATGATGGTTGGCAAATTGGAACTTTAGGTTAAGACCATTTTCCTGCTCCCTTTTCAAATTTGAGTAGTTGAATTTATTTGGCAAAGTGACCAATTTTGTGATCTGGTGCATTGCTGGAGTTTGTTCCTTTTTTTCGTCCTTCAAAAGTTGCTGTGATATCAATGCAGCTGATGTATTGTGCTTCTGCACACTAACAATAATGTTGTCTTATTCATGACGCATATTGGGAGTTGTATCTCGCACTTGTTGCACCTTCTTGTTTTTCTTCCTTTTTTCTGCCTTTGATTGATGCTGTCCTGGATTTGGTGCGGCTTTATGTCGAACATGCATGTAAATGGTAGCTTGAGTGTTCACCTGTTGCTCCGCTACTTCATAGTCAATTTGACGCTGATGCACGATAAGTTGTTGTTACTGTCCATCCTTATTAGGTAATGACACATAACCAGTTGTTGATGCTACTGCTTTTTGCGTGAAGGACGTAGCTGGAGAACTACTTTGAATAAATGCCAGAGCATTTATGTTTAGCATGATTTGTCGATTGGAACAAAAGGCTTCCTCCTCTCCCTCTTGAACTTCATATTCATTTGATTGTACAACATGTTCATCCATCTAATCTTCCTCTGTATGTTCCACATCCTTGGCAGTCCATGTGTTAGATTGTTGTCCAGCATCAGTAGTTGTAGGAATGATTTCAGCTGAAACTAAGGCTGCAGTAGATACATGTACAGCTGTTGTGTTCAATGCTGCAGTAGTTACATGTTCAACCATTGCGAAAACTCGATCTACATTTGCGTTCAAAGCAACGGTAGACTACAAATTTGTGTCTCCAACATTTGGTGAAATCTCTGTTCTTAGGCGAGCTGCTTCTGCTTCAGCATCATTTACTTCAGTTGGATTTGCACTAGATTCGCCTCGGTGACGTACTTGTCCAATAACAGGAGGTGAGGCTACATTAGGTATTTCCCCAGCCTTTTGATTGTCGACATGAACAAGAGCAGGATACCTTGAGAGTTTTGGTCCATTATCTGTGTTTTCTATGGATTGCTGGTGCTTGCCACTGCCTGGAGGCTTAGAAAGCATAGATGTTTGTCACGACCCCAACCCCGATCGTGATGGCGCCTAACACAATGCTAGGTAAGCCCGACTAATTCAACATTTTCAATCCCTCATATAGAGTTCTTTACCAAGTAACAGAGTTTAAATACCAATTTAATAGAAATATAAGTCTGAAATTGTAGATACAATGTGCGGAAAAAAAGAAATATCACTACAAATCTCATCGATTTGGTGTTATGAGTCAAGAGCCTCTAATACAAGTCTAAGGAACAGCCTAAACAAAAGATAGTCAAAAATGCTGAAAGCAAAGATGATAGAGAGAGAAATCGAGTCTGCGGACGCGCTGTTACCTCGATGACTCCAGTGAGATCTAAATAGCAGCAATAGCTCAATCTACACCTCTGGAATACCTGTATCTGCACGCATGGTGCAGATAGTAAAGTGAGCACTCCAACTCAGTGAGTAATAGCAATAAAAAATGACTGATGGAAAGAAATCTCTTAAAAAGCACTAAGCAGTTCTATATCGAAGCAGTAAGAACATTTAAACAACAACAAAATGAAGAATTCAGGTAAAATCCTTTAAGCCAGTACTCAACTCATTTATTTATCACAATAATGGAAAATCATAATTATACTGCTGCGGCGTACAGCCTAATCTATATAGTATACTGCTGCGGCATTCAGCTCGATCCATATATATATATATATATATACTACTGCGGCGCACAGCCCGATCCAATAATAATAGTCGACCACGCTCACTGGGGGGTGTGTAGACTCCGGAGGGACTCCTACAGCCCAAGCGCTATACTAAGGCGGCGTGCAGTCCGATCCATATAAATATACTGCTACGACATGCAGCCTGATTCAATAATAATATACTATTGCGGCGTGTAGCCCGATCCGTATAAATATACTCCTGTGGCGTGCATCCCGATCCACGACACATCAAATACCCTCACTATTGGGTTCTCAACCCCTCTCAGTCAATATAACTCAGCCTCTCGGGCATACTAAGATAAGATAGGGATCCCAGCCCACATATTACTCTCCTTTTGGTTTAGCTATTCCAAAGTCGGTTCATATTAGATTAAACTGTTAGAAACATGACTGAGGGTATAATTTTAACAAGTAAAGTGAGGTCAAATATGTACAATTGCCCCTAAGGGTTCTACAGGTCAGCACAAGGCTCCAAACATGGAAACTAGCCCAGAGTACAATGATATTAATTAAGGCTCAGTTAAAATACAGTAGAATCATCAATCAGGGTGGACCAAGTCCGAATTCCAAGTAGTGATGGACCCCACGCTGATCATGCAGCGTGTGTCTCAACTCAACATATCATCACATTGTGCATATCCAGGGTGTCAAACCCTCAGAACATCATTTATAACCATTACTCACCTCAAGCCGGCCAAAGTCCTAGCTTGCTATGCCCTTGCATTGTAATTCAACCTCGTCGAGTGTCGAATCTGATCAAAACCACAATGAATATGTTACAATAGGCTAAGGGAACATAACCCAATCCAAAAGACTCGAAAAATATGGAAAATCACAAAATTTGCAAAGCCCGAGCCCCGAGCCCCGGGCCCACTTCTTGAAAAATTAGAAAATTAACATTACCGGATTCCTTATCTCACCACGAGTCTATACATATCAAAATTACCGAAATCGGAGTCCATTTGACACCTCAAATTCCACTTTGAAATACCAAATTTCCAAGCCCTAGCTTTATCCTCTTTTGATGAATTTCCACAAATTTCTATGTTAATTCTACCATTAAATCATGTATTTAGGTCAAGAAACTCACCTCCAATCACACCTAGTCGAAATCCCCTTCAATTTCCGTCCAAGAGCTCTCAAAGTTGTTCAAAAATGGTGGAAATAAGACTTGGTTCGCGGATGAAATTTTTTAAAACCCTTCTGCCTAGGTCCTTTTTTCCTCTATGCAATTGTAGCCCTAAGCTTGCGATCGCAATGCACAAAAATTCCAGCTCCAAATTTAACACTATGCGATCGCACACCTACACCTGCGATCGCGTCGAAAAATTTCCTACTAAATTCCCAGATCAACTTTACACTACGCGATCGCATGCCTCTCTATGCGATCGCATTGAACAATTAGAAAATCCCTCAAAATCCTTCTATGCGATCGCATCTACACTCCTGCGATCGCATAGAGCAAAATCCGGCAGCACTGACTTGCAATTTTCTGTAGCTTCCCAAAGGCTAGAATTGGTCCGATTGATCCTCCGAAATCACCCCGAGGCACGCAGGACCTCAACCAAAAGCACCAACACATACTAAAACATTATTTAAACTTGATCCAATCATCAAAACACCCCAATTAACACCAAAACCCTCAAATTACAACAGATTTAAGCCTAAGTTCTTCTAAAACTTCCGAATTAAACATTTGATCAAAAACACGACCAAAACACGTCCGAATGACCTAAAATTTTGCACACACATCCAAAATCACCTAAAGAAGCTACAGAAATGCTCGGAATTCCATTCCGACCCTCAGATCAAATTTTCACCTATCAACCGGAATTTGCCAAAATACTAACTTTGCCAATTCAAGTCAAATTCAATGTCGGACCTCCAAAATCAATTCCGATCACACTCCTAAGTCACAAATCATCCCCTGAAGCTAACCGAATCACCGGAAATCACATACGAGCCCTCTAACTCAATAGTCAATATCCGGTTGACTTTTCCAAAACAATCCTTCCTTAAAGAGACGAAGTGTCTCATTTCCATCTAAAACCAAACCAATTCAACTCATTCACCCAAGACTCCTATAATGAAACATAAGGAAGCAGAAAATGGGAGAAATGGGGTGGTAACTCACGTGACTACGGGCCGGGTCTTCACATCCTCCCAACTAAAATAAACGCTCGTCCTCGAGCGGGTCAAGAAATATACCTGAAGCCTCAAACGGGTGAGGATATCTGCTCCGCATCTCCTGCTCAGTCTCCCAAGTAGCCTTCTCCATGGGCCGAACTCTCCGCTGCACCTTTACCGAAACTATATCCTTTGATCTCAACTTTTGAACTTGACGACCCAAAATAGCCACTGGCTCCACATCATAGGTAAAATCATCATCCAATTAAACAGTGTGGAAATTCAATACATGAGACGGGTCCCCAACATACTTCTGGAGCATAGATACATGAAATTTTGGGTGCACGCCCGACAAGCTGGGTGGTAAGGCAAGCTTATAAGCCACCTCCCCAATCCTCCTAAGTACCTCAAAAGGCCCAATAAACCGCGAGCTCAACTTCCCTTTCTTTCCAAACCGCATGACACCCTTCATGGGTGAAACCTTCAGCAAGACCTTCGCACCCACCATATATGACACATCCCGAACCTTCTGGTCCGCATAACTCTTCTGGCGCGACTGTGCTGTACAAAGCCTCTCCTAAATCAGCTTCACCTTCTCTAAAGCATCCCGAACCATCTCTGTCCCCAATAACCTAGCCTTGCTGGGCTCGAACCATCCAACAAGAGATCTACACCAGCTCCCATACAACGCCTCATACGGAGCCATCTGAATGCTTGACTGATAACTGTTGTTGTAGGTAAACTCTGCAAGAGGCAAAAACTCATCCCAAGAACCTCCAAAATCAATGACACATCACGCAACATGTCCTTCAATATCTGAATAGTACGCTCGGACTGCCCATCCGTCTGAGGATGAAACGCTGTGCTCAACTACACCTGCGTACCCAACTCTCGTTGAAATGTCCTCCAGAACTGAGAAGTGAACTGGGTACCCCTATCTGAGATAATAGACACTAGAACCCCATGCAATTGGAAAATCTCCGGGATAAAGATCCCTACTAGCCGCTCCGAAGAATAGGTAGTACATACCGAAAAGAAGTGCGCGGACTTGGTCAACCTATCCACAATCATCCAAATCGAATCGAACTTCATCAAAGTCCGAGGGAGACCACTCACAAAATCTATAGCAATCCTCTCCTGCTTCCACTCAGGAATAATTATCCACTGAAGTAAACCGCCCGACCTTTGATGCTCGTACTTTACCTGCTGACAGTTGAGACACCGAGCTACAAACCCTAAAATATCCTTCTTCATCCTTCTCCACCAATAGTGCTACCTCACATCCTGATATATCTTCACGACACCCGGATGGATGGAATACCGTGAGCTATGGGCCTCCTCTAATATCAACTCCCGAAGCCCATCCACATTGGGCACACAAATCTGACCCTGCATCCTTAATACGCCATCATTATCAATGGTCACATCCCTGGCATCATCATGCTGAACCCTGTCCTTAAGGACAAGTAAATGTGGTTCATCATACTAGCTCTCTCTGATGCGATCATATAAGGAAGACGGAGAAACCACACAAGCCAACACCCGACCAGGATCCGAAATATCTAATCTCACCATTCGATTGGCCAAAGACTAGACATCGACTGCAAAGGGACTCTCCCCAACTGGAATGTATGCCAAACTCCCCATACTAACTGCCTTTCGGCTCAAAGCATCGGCCACTACATTGGCCTTTCCCGGGTGATACAGAACAATAATATCATAGTCCTTAAGTAACTCTAGCCACCTCCGTTACCTCAAATTAAGATCCCTTCGCTTGAATAGATGCTGAAGACTGTGATAATCGGTGAATACCTCACAAGATACACCATAAAAGTACTGCCTCCAAATCTTCAGAGCATGAATAGCAGCCAACTCCAAATCATGTATAGGGTAATTCTTCTCGTAGGGCTTCAACTGACGAAAAGCATAAGCAATAACTCTACCCTCCTGCATCAATACACATCCGATCCCAACTCTCAAAATATCTCAATATACAGTATAAGAACCTGCGGCTGAGGGCAAAACCAATAATAGAGTTGTGGTCAAGGCTATCTTGAGCTTCTGAAAGCTCTCCTCGCACTTGTCCGAAACTATAAATGGAGCACCCTTTTGAGTCAACTTGGTCAAGCGAGATGCAATAGAGGAAAATCCCTGAACAAACCGGCAGTAATAACCTGCCAACCCAAGGAAACTACGAATCTTTGTGGCTGAGGTCAGTCTTGGCCAACTCTACACTGCCTCTATCTTCTTCGGTTCGACCTGAATACCCTCGCTGGATGCTACGTGCCCCAAGAAAGCTACTGAGCTGAGCCAAAACTCGCACTTGGAGAACTTTGCATAAAGCTTCTCCTCCCTCAATCTCTGTAATACAACTCAAAAATGCTGTGCATGCTCCTTCTGGCTACGCGAGTACACCAGAATATCATCAATAAAAATGAACACGAATGAATCCAGATACGGCCGAAATACATTGTTCATCAAATGCATGAATGCTGCTGGGGCATTGGTCAGCCCGAAGGACATAACAAGAAACTCATAATGCCCATATCTAGTCCTAAAAGCGGTTTTCATAATATCTGAATCCTTGATCTTCAACTGGTGATAGCCCGAACGGAGATCAATCTTGGAGAATACTCTCGCCCCCTAAAGCTGGTCAAATAAATTATCAATACGAGGCAGGGGGTACTTGTTCTTCACTGTTACTTTGTTCAACTGCCTGCAGTCAATGCACATTCTTGTGGTGCCATCCTTTTTCTTCACAAATAGAACCGGTGCACCCTACGGTGACACCCTAGGTCGAATGAACCCCTTATCTAGGAGTTCCTGAAGCTGATCCTTTAATTCTTTCAACTCTGCTTGTGCCATGCGATAAGGAGAAATGGAAATGGGATGAGTGCCCGGCACCAGGTCAATACCAAAATCAATGTCCCTGTCTGGTGGCATGCCCGGTAGGTCTGCAGGAAACACATCGGAAAACTCCCTCACAGCTGGGCAGAATCAATGCTAGGAGTCTCGGCTCCAACATCTCTCACAAAAGCCAAATATGAAAGAAAACCCTTCCCAACCATACGCTGGGCCTTCAGGAAAGAAATCACCCTACTAGGAACATAGTCAGTCACGCCACGCCACTCGATCCTCGAAACACCTGTTATAGCCAAAGTGACTGTCTTGGCATGATTGTCCAGAATAGCATGACACAGAGATAACCAGTCCCTGCCCAAAATAACATCAAAATCCACCATGCTCAATAGCAACAGATCAACTCGGGTCTCCAGACCCCTAATAGTCACCAAACACAGCCGATACACATGGTATACAATAATAGTATTGCCCACCGAGGTAGATACATGAACGGGTAAAGCAAGACACCCTCAGGTCGTACCCAAATAATGAGCAAAATATGAAGACACATAAGAATAGGTGGAACCGGGATCAAATAAGAATAAGGGATCCCTGTGGCAGACTGAAATAATACTTGTGATAACAGCATCCGATGCAATAGAATTAGTCCTGCCCTGAAGAGCATAAACGTGGGCCTGACCACCGCCTGATCGACCCGCACCTCTACGGTAGCCCCTGGCTGCCTGACCCTCACCCCTAGCTGGCGGGGTGGGTGCTGAAGAAACTGGACCAAAAGATGAGGGCTGACCCCTCTGCTGAGAAGAGCTAGCAGCACGGCGAGGACACTCCCTCCACATATGGCCAAACTCTCCACACTCATAGCAACTCCCGAGTGCTTGGAACTGGGACTGAAGGGAACCTCTCACGCCAGAGTGACTAGCTGATGCACTTGGCTTGGAAGAACCCTGAGCAGACGGAGCACGAGATGAACTCTGTGCTGGAAGAGCGTTGAGAGATGGCTGACTTTGCTGAGAACCCTATTAACTACGACCTGAAGATCTCCTTGATACTCGGGTCGAGCTGATTGAGCGAGCTTGAAAGAGCAACCCCGACCCTGCTAGAACTGGCCCCTCGAAAGAGCGCCACTGTAACTACCAGAAACCTCGAGGCCTCTTGGCCTCCCTCTCATCTCAATCCTGGCGGCAAACCGACTCAATATCTTGAGCTATATCCACCACCTCCTTAAATGAAGTACCCAACACTTTCTCTCTAGTCATAAGAATACGAAAAGGGTAGTGGAGACAATCAACAAACCTCCAGATACGCTCACGGTCTGTCAGAACCAACCAAACTGCATGCCGAGACAACTCAGAAAATCTCATCTCATACTGGGTCACTGTCATCTCTCCCTGCCGTAGCCCCTCAAACTGTCTGCGCAGCTCCTCTCTGCGGGACTGCAGTATATAATTCTCCATAAAGAGAGTGGAGAACTCCTGCCAAGTCAAAGGTGCTGCACCAACCGGCCTACGCCGCTCGTACGCCTCCCACCAAGTGAAGGTAGCTCTAGTGAACTGAAAAGTAGTAAAAGCCATACCGTTGGACTCAAGAATCCCTGCTGTACGTAGCATACACTGACACCTGTCAAGAAAGCCCTGGGCATCCTCGCCCTTAGCTCCAGTAAATGTCGGAGGCTGGAGTCTCCTAAACCTCTCGAGGTGACGCTGCTCGTCCTCGGGCATAACTGGGACCATTTACTCCTGAACTGGTACCGCTGGCTGAGTTGGAGGTGTCTCTGGATTCTGTAATCCTTGCACTACCTGCTTAGGTATGCGAGCAGCGGGGGTCTGATTGCATCCCCCCGCCTGTAAAGTAGCTGCTGCTGCTGTGGTGACTGAAACCACCTGAGCCAAGCCCATACAAACTGTCAATATCTGGGCTAATGTCTCCTAGAGACCCGCAATCACAATGGGCACAGCTGGTGCCTGAACTGGTATTGTTGGAGACTGGTCCTGAGCTGCGACAACTAGAGGATCCATAGGTGCTGCCTCTGCTACTCTACCTCTGCTACTCTACCTCTACCACGACCATGACCACGACCGCGTCCACAGCCTCTGGTAGTCTCAGTAGGTGGTATTGATAGTCGTCCGTCACGTCTGTCCTCACCATCTGTGAGAGAATAGAATAAAGGGAAGTTTAGTACGCGGATCAACAAGTTCGCATCATAGAATTTCAAGAATATGAAGTTTTCCTAACAGGTTCTACAGCCTCGTGAGGATAAGTACAGACATCTCCGTACCGATCCGCGAGACTCTACTAAACCGGCTCATAAATCGCGAGACCTGGTAACCTAGGCTCTGATACTACGTTGTCACGACCCCAAACCCGCTCGTGATGGCGCCCAACACAATGCTATGCAAGCCCGACCAATTCAACATTTTCAATCCCTCATATAGAGTTCTTTACCAATTAACAGAGTTTAAATACCAATTTAACAGAAATATTAGTCTGAAACAGTAGATAAAATGTGCGGAAATCAAGATATATCGCTACAAATACCACCGATTTGGTGTCACGAGTCAAGAGCCTCAAATATAATTCTAAAGAGCAACCTAAACAAAAGATAGTCTAAAATGCTGAAAGTAAAGAGGATAGAGGGAGAAATCTGGTCTGCGGATGCCATGCAGCTACCTCGATGACTCTGGTGAGATTTGAATAGCAGTAATAGCTCAATCTACGCCTCCGGAATCCTTGTATCTGCACGCATGGTACATGGAGTAAAGTGAGTACTCCAACTCAGTGAGTAATAACAATAAATAATGACTGATAGAAAGAAATCTCGTAAAAAGCACTAAGCAGTTCTATTAGAAACCAGTAAGAACATTTAAACAACAACAAAATGAAGAATTCAGGTAAAATCCTTTAAGCCAGTACTCAACTCATTTATTTCTCACAATAACCGAAAATCATAATTATACTACCGTGGCATACAACACAATATATATATATATATATATATATATATATATATATATATATATATACACACACACACACACACACACACACACTGCTGTGGCGTACAGCCCGATCCAATAATAATAGTCGACTGCGCTCACTGGGGTTGTGTAGACTCCGGATGGGCTCCTACAGCCCAAGTGCTATACTACTACAGCGTGCAGTCCGATCCATATAAATAAACTATTGTGGCATGCAGCCCAATCCAATAATAATATACTACTGCGGCGTGTAGCCCGATCCGCATAAATATACTGTTGCGGCGTGCAGCCGAGCCATGACACATTAAATACCCTCACTATTGGGTTCTCAACCCCTCTCAGTCAATATAACTCAGCTTCTCGGGCATATTAAGATAAGATAGAGATCCCAGCCCACATATTACTCTCCTTTTGGTTTAGCTATTCCAAAGTCGGTTTATATTAGATTAAACAGTTAGAAACATGATTGAGGGTATAATTTTAACAAGTAAAGTGAGGTCAATCATGTTCAATTGCCCCTAAAGGTTCTACAGGTCGACACAAGGCCCCAAACTTGGCAACTACCCCAGAATACAATGATATTAATTAAGGCTCAGTTAAAATACAGTAGAATCATCAATCGGGGTGGACCAAGTCCTAATTCCCAGTAGTGATGGACCCCACGCTCATCATGCAGCGTGTGTCTCACCTCAACATAGCACTACGTTGTGCAAATTCGGGGTTTCAAACCCTTAGAACATCATTTATAACCATTACTCACCTCAATCTAGCCAAAGTCCTAGCTCGCTATGCCCTTTCCTGGCAATTCAACCTCCTCTAGTGTCAAATCTGATCAAAACCACAACGAATATGTTACAATAGGCTAAGGGAACATAACCCAATCGAAAAGACGTGAAAATTATCAAAAATCTCGAATTTTGCAAAGCCTGAGCCCTAGGACCACTTCTCGAAAAATCAGAAAATTAACATCACCGGATTCCTTATCTCACCACGAGTCTATTCATATCAAAATTACCAAAATCGGAGTCCATTTGACCCCTCATACTCCACTTTGAAGTACCAAATTTGCAAGCCCTAGCTTTACCCTATTTTGATGAAATTCCACAAATTTCTATGTTAATTCCACCATTAAATCATGTATTTAGGACAAGGAACTCACCTCCAATCACACCTAGTCGAAATCCCCTTCAATTCCCGTCTAAGAGCTCTCAAGGTTGTTCAAAAATGGTGGAAATAAGACTTGGTTCGCAGATGAAACTTTTTAAAAGCCTTCTGCCCAGGTCCCTTTTTCCTCTATGAGATCGCAACCCTGCTTGTGATTGCAATGCACAAAAATTCCGGCTCCAACTTTAATACTATGCGATCGTACACCTACACTTGCAATCGCATCGGACAATTTTCTACTTAATTCCCAGATCAACTTTACACTGTGCGATCGCATTCCTCCGTATGCGATCGAATTGAACAACTAGACATCCCCTCAAAATCCTTCTATGCGATCGCATCTACACTCATGCAATCACATCTACACTCATGCGATCGCATAGAGCAAAATCCTGCAGCACTGACCTGCAATTTTCTGCAGCTTCCCAAAGGCTAGAATTGGTCCGATTGACCCTCCGAAATCACCCCGAGACCGCCGGGACCTCAACCAAAAGCACCAACACATCCTAAAACATTATTCAAACTTGCTCCAATCATCAAAACACCCCAATTTATAACAATACATCGGATTCAAGCCCTACATTCTTCTAAAACTTCTGAATTACGCATTTGATCAAAAATCTGACCAAAACACCTCCTAATGACCTAAAATTTTGCACACACATCCAAAATAACCTAACGAAGCTACAAAAACTCTTGAAATTCCATTCAGACCCTCGAATCAAATTCTCACCTATCAACCGAAATTTGCCAAAATACTAACTTCGCCAATTTAAGTCAAATTCTACGCCAGACCTCCAAAATCAATTCCGATCACCCTCTTAAGTCACAAATCATCCCCCGAAGCTTACCGAATCACCAGAAATCACATCCGAGCCCTCTTACTCAATAGTCAACATTCGATTGACTTTTCCAAAATAATCCTTCCTTAAAGAGACTAAGTGTCTCATTTCCATCTAAAACCAATCCAATTCAACTCATTCACCCAAGACTCCTATAATGAAACATAAGGAAGCAGAAAATAACGGAAAAGAGGTGGTAACTCATGTGACGATAGGCCGGGTCGTCACAATGTTGGGGCTAAAGCACGATATGCCTCTTGTAAGTTCTTCTCAACATCACCCAACTCAGGTTCTTTTGAACAATACATCAAAGGAGTTGGGGACAGTAACATTCATTGATGCTACAGACTAGTTTTTACTAACCGGAGCATTATATTTTTTTGGTGATCGATTCACCACTGCCCTGTCCTTACCAATTGAATTTTGCATTGCATAGACATCTGAATGCTAAGTATTTCTTGCCTTCAAGAAAGTTGTAACAGATTTGCCATCAAAATCACTGAAATCAGGAAGTGCAGCTATATTTTTAACAACTCCAGGAACCTGAATTTTCCCCTCTAACACATGGGAAATATTGTTCACAACTACTTCACTTCCAGTAGTTGATTCATCATGAAAACACAATCGATCACCATGTTTTCCTATTGTATTCAAAGAATCATTAACATGAGTATTATAAATTGCTCCTTGTGCATCCTGTTGATCCTTTTCCAGCCATTTGTTATTAGACAATTGCCCGGTCCCTTTAACACTAGCTTCACTAAAAGCAACAGTACCTGGACAAGATGTTTGGATAGTTGCTTCGAGATTAACAGTTGCTAAAGTAGGTTTTGATACTCCATAATTAGCTTGCATAGCTCTTTCTGAATTTTCCATATCCATAGCCTTAGAAACTGTACTATCTGCCCACTCCAAAGCCTCAAAACCTACATTTTCTTGCACCTCATCATTCAAAATAGAAGCTTTATGACCTGCTGTATTACCAGAAATTTCCCCTATAGCATTTATATGTCGGTCACCTCTTACTACTATAGATATGTGACTTTTATTCCCTCGATTCTTTAAAACCATATTTCCAGCTTCTATAGTCATAGCTTGAGACAACCTAGCTAAAGCACTATCGATAGGAACATTAGTGAGATTGTTTGATATCACAGAGTTATTGAAAATCTGCTGCTGCCCACTTTTGCTGTTATATTCTAAATTTATCACCATAATTTGGCCAGCCTTTTTTGCATTGAGATAGTCCTTAGCATCACCTTGCAATTGTTCAATAACTGGATCATCTGCTTTGACCAATCCATGACTACCTTGAGATGCAACCCCTGGTATTTCCTCTGCCACCACCTCTGTTCCAGCTGGTGGTTCATAAGTCAACACACCTTTTTATCATGTCTTTGATGTTTGCAATACATGAAATATTTAGGGATATTGTCGTACACCACCTCTTGATAATGCACTATTATTTTACCAAAACTGCTGTCCACAATTTGTAGCTTAACTTTCTTAGGATGTTTGTTGAGCAAGTCAAGAATTACCTTGACCCTAGCAGCACTAGGTCGAGTTTTTTGTTGTGTCACCTTGTCCAAAGAAATAGCTTTACCAACAGTTGAAGCAATTGAAATTAACGACCTCTTAGCAAAGAAATCAGGCGGCAAACCTGGAAAGGAAATCCATACGACTGCCATGGACGTTTCCTCCTTCGGATTGAATCCTAACGTCAATGGAAATGTTCTAAAAAAGAATTCTTCATCTTTTGCCTTGACATAACCAGTTGATCTTTGTAAAAATAAAAAATAATCATTGTAAAGATCAAATCTGATCAATAAGTGATGAAATTCCAGAAACACAATATTGCATCGACCTTGAACATTGAATTGCGACGAAAATATTTTTCGAAATTCCTGTAGCTCAGATTTTTCATATGAAAACTTCATTACAACTGCTTGATGTATTCCTTCTTCTCTTGTAAACTCATTAACTTCATCCATGGTGAAATTTACAGTTGATTCTCCATGCTCAAAAGTTATAGAAAATAGATCGAGCTTTGATGAAGTTACGGTAGAAAGTGTAGAAACAAGATGCGATGCATATGATTGTTTTGGATTATGAATAGTTATCAATTGGCTAGTTTTTTGAATAGACTCTCCCATAGTTTAGAGTTGGGGAGAGAGGATGGAAGCCATGGCAACTGCTATTTCGCTACAGTAACTATCACACTAATCATTAGATTTGTAAAGTGTGGGTATGATTTTGGGTGTATAACTGACTGGGGATTGTCTGATATTGTTAAGGGTTTATTTTGAAATCAATATCACAATTTTCTACTACAAGATACCGGAGAATTCAAACAAAAATTGAGCTACTGTTCATTGCAGTAGCTAGAGAGAGAAAGAAGAGAGAAGGGAGAGAAGTTGGCATGTTTGATTTAGGCTATAAGGGTAGCCCTTTTACTTGGTAGAATGGGAAGCTAAATGAGGAGTGTATATTCAAGATTTTAGACACAATTTGTGTGAATTTACCATTTCAAAATCTATTCCCATATATAGAGGTGGAGCATCTCATTAGAACAGGTTCAGATCATGCTCCACTCTAGATGAGCTGTGGGGAGGAAGCAATAAAATTTCTCAAGCCCTTGATGTTCCTGAAATTTGGAAAAAAAATTAGACATTTATTTATGGATGTGGTGAAACAGAGGATTGCTGATTTCGTAGGGGACCCCCTGTTGATGTTTAAGCAGAAATTAAAAAGTGTTAAAATTGCTCGTTCCAAATGGAGAAAACTAACCTATGGGGATATTTTCAAGTAGTTGGACATTAAGGAGGATGTAGTGAGGATCAAGGAGAAGTTGTTTGAAGAAGATCCTTCTGTGGAGAACACAATAGTACTTCAACAAGCTCAAGCTGAGCTAAAGAAGTACTTAAACATAGAAGTGCAATACTGGAAACAAAAGGCTGGTATGAACGGGTTTGAAAAAGGAGACAAAAACAATAGGTTTTTTCACAACCATGTTAATGGAAAGAGGCAAAACCCAGAATTGAAAAGAATCCAAATTAATGATGCGGTGTGGTTTGAATCACAAGAGTTGATTTCTAATGCTACAGTGGAGTTCTTTCAGAAGCAGTTCATTAAGGAAGATGATCCTGCAAGTTTTGATCTTTTGTACAATGTGCCTACAATGGTGAAAAGGGAGCAGAACATAGAGTTGTGCAGATTGCCTACTAGAGATGATGTGAAAGCAGCTGTGTTTGTATTGAGCAGTGAGAGTGCAAGTGGTCTTGATGGTTTTTCTGGTTTGTTCTTTCAAGAATTTTGGGACATTGTAAGGGAAGATATACATAGGCTACTGATCTTGTTCTTTGATGGCAGCCTTTTTTCCTAAGTCAATAACTCACACAAACCTTGTTTTGTTGCCCGAAAAACCTAGAGTCCATACATTCTCTGATCTAAGACCTATAAGCCTAAGTAATTTCATAGATAATGTGTTCTTAATTATTGTTCATGATAGTTTGGAAAAGATTCTGCTAGCTTTCATCTCTTTAAATCAATCAGGCTTTGTCAAGGGAAGACGTATATTTGAGAACATTTTGTTGACTCAAGAGATTGTCACAGATATAAGATTGAGAGTTAAGCCTGCCAATGTTGTTTTCAAGCTAGATATGACTAAGGCATATGATAAGGTGTCATGAAAGTACCTGATGCATGTTTGAAGGAATATGGGATTTGCTGAATGTTTCATAAACATGATGTGGAATAATATTGCGGACAGTTGGTACTCAGTCATGGTTAATGGCCAAGCTTTTGGGTTCTTTCATTCTTCAAGGGGTGTGAAGAAAGGGGATCACTTATCCACATCATTGTTCATTCTTTCATGTGAGGTGTTGTCAAGATCAATGAACAAATTTTTTGAAGACAAGCAGTTTAGAGGTATTGGAATGCCAAAGTGGACTGATCCATTGAATCACCTTGCCTATGCTGATGACACCATCATATTTGTATTGGCGGATCTTTATTCCTTGCAGAAGATTGTTGATGTTCTGGCTCAGTATAAACATACTTCTGGACAGTTGATTAACAAGTCAAAGAGTTCCTATTACATACATGCCAATGTGACTAGAGCTATGACAAATGCAGTAGGGTCTATCACTGGATTTACAAAGGGATCCTTCCCTTTCACTTACCTTGGGTGTCCAATCTTTTATACAATAAAGAGAAAGGAATAATAAAATGACTTGATTCAGAAAGTGAAAGCAAAGTTACACTCTTGGAAGGGAAAGTTGTTATCATATGGGGGAAAATCTACATTGATTTCTAGTGTTCTACAAAGCATGCATTCTCACATCCTTTCAGTACTTGATCCACCTGATAATGTAATAGAGCACTTGCACAAAAACATTGCAAGATTCTTCTAGAAGGAAGGAGTAGGCATTGGATAAGGTGGTAAAATCTATGTCTTTCTAAAGAGGAGAGAGGAGTAGGTTTTAGATCTCTGATTGATGTATTAAAGGCATTATTTTCCAAGCTGTGGTGGAGATTTAGAACAACCAAGTCTTTATGGTCTAACATTATGTAGAACATTTACTGTAAGAAAGAGCTACCTATTGTGGTTCAATTTAGAGAAGGATCAAATGTTTGGAGAAAAATGTTAGAGGCAAGAGAGGAGTTGATCATGATATTTTATGGGAAATAAATAGTGGATCTACTAATGTGTAGCATGAGAATTGGACAGGATTGGTAGTTTTGTATAATGTTGTGCCTCTAGATTTCCTTATCAGTGAAAAGTTGCAGAAGGTAGCTGATTTGAGAGATGAGGAACAGTGGAATGAGCATCTTTTGGATTAAAATTTCCCTTAGGATATTGTTGACCATATTAAACATGAGGTACACTTTGTAGATGCTGATGAATACTAGGATACTCCAAGATGGATGCCTACAGCTTCAGATAAGTTTACTGTTAGTAGTGCTTGGAGAATTCTAAGGGACAGAGAACCTAGCAATCCTGAGTTTGCTAAGATATGGACCAAGGTCTTGCCTTTCAAAATAACTTTCTTCTTGTGGAGAGTTTGGAAGGGGAAGATTCCTACTGATGATTTATGGAGGAGAAGGGGTCACATGGTAGTGTCTAAATGATAGTGTTGTATTCCACCAGATGAAGACTCATTTCAACATCTTTTCTTAACAAGTGAAACTGCAAAAAAGGTGTGGAGGACATTCATACAAGCTACAGGTTTGGGGATCAATTTTGTGCAAGTTCATCAAGTCATAAGGGCATGGTGGAATTCAAAGTGCTGCCCTAAATTAAAGCCTTTGTTTCAGGCTACTCCAACAGTGATTCTACGGGAGCTTTGGAAGAGGAGGAACACAATGAAGCATGGTGGGGCAGTGTCATATAGTAGAGTAGTTCATGAAGTTAATAAAACCTTACACTATCTTGCAAGAGTTAGATATTCTTGGCTATCTGGCATTCCTCTCTTGTGGCCACAGATGATCAATTTCTTTGAGAACTACAAGCCTTATGTTGTGACAAAAAGAGTCACATGGCAGTTTTCATATGTAGGATGGTTCAAATATAATACTGATGGAGCATCAAGAGGCAACCCGGGTCCTAGTTCTTATGGATTTTGTATTCATGATCATGAAAGGAATTTAGTGTTTGCTAAAGCTAAGGAGATAGGGGGTATCTAATATTGTAGCAGAAGATAAAGCCATAGTTGAAGGTTTAGCATATTGTGTGGAAAAGCAGCTACACCCTTTGATCATGGAGACTGATTACTTAGTGATGAGGAAGATCATAGATGATGAATGGGAAACACCATGGTGTATAGGGGCAGAAGTGAGAAAGATCAAGGAGATAAAGAGTACATTCAATGTACTCTTTCAGCATGTTCTAAGGGAGGGCAACACTATTGCAGATTTTTTAGCTAACTTAGTTTTCTCTTTTGCAGATACAATCACATTTCATTCATTCTATGAACTACCCGCTGAAGGAAAGACATTGATTAATATGGAAAAATTACAAATACCCAACCTTAGGGTCAGAGTTTCCAAGAGGAAAGCTCTTGACTGATGAACACAATATCCTTAGTACTGCCTAAAACTGAATTTATGAGTTGTTGGAAAATTTTTAATGACTTCCCAGTGGTATTAGCATATCCTCATGCTCAATCTGGGGGAAATTTAGCAGAGTTCATAATATTGTATGTGTAGGTTAATGCAGGTGAGTTACTAATGTCACAAGGTAGATTTCTACACTCTTCAACAAATAGGATATGTCATGAGTTGTGTACAACTGAGATGTTTTGTGTTACTTACTGTATAGCAGTAGGGTATTACCTAGTGGTATTAGCATGTCATCATGCTCAATCTAGGGATATTCTAATGTTATATGGTGGTAAAATCACAAGGCATTTGGAAATTAATAATAATAATGCACAAATGAAAAAGCTGACGAACAGTAGATTTGTGCCTTGCACAAACTTATATTTGATCCTACTATTTGAGATTGTGTACATTCCAATGCTTCTGAAAAAGGCTTTAGATCAATGCTGAGAGTATGGGGGAGTTACTTATGGTCTATTAGGCATAAATTAGGCTGCTGTCTCAACTAGATCATTGCAAAATGTACATGGCTATAAGTCTGGCATAGTCATGTACAAGATTATATTGCCTACTGCAATGTGTATGGTCTTTGTATTGTCTATGCTAAGGGAGAAAACCAATGGGATCTTATTGTTCATTCATGAAGCAGCAACCACACTTTGGAGTCCTCATATGCCTTACTTTCCTCATCTGAATTTCTCTTTGTTAAGGTGTGTATTGTATTATCATTTTCAGTGGTATTATGTGGTTACACACTCATTTTGGAGATGATAGTACAATATACATTGTATGTTTGATGATGGAATGACGTATAAAGTATTTACACCATTCTAATTTGCATGACTATCATTGGAAAATCATTTAAGGATGGAGAACTTTGCTGGTGTCAACTCTGTGGTGTATTTGCTTGGAATTCATATTGGTCTTTGGAATGCATACTCTAGCGCCTGCTGAGAGTTTGGTAGGTGCTACTGGGAAAAATATATAAAAAAAGAAAAAAGAAAGAATTTGATTTGTAAGGATCATCACCGTATTTCTCTATTTTACCACGCTTCTGAGGCCTTAAAAACCTTACTTGTACTTGCCTCGATTTGCGTGCACAGTCCGGGCGTATAGCCGGAAGGCTTAAATATGAATTCTGTGTGAAAAATGATGAATTTTGATATTAATATGGTTAAAGTTGACTTTGGTCAACATTTTTGGTAAACGGACCCGGACCTATGATTTGACGGTCCCGGAGGGTCCGTAGGAAAATATGGGACTTCGACGTATGCCCGGAATCGAATTCCGAGGTCCTAGACCCGAGAAATGAATTTTTCCACGAAATTGTTAAGGAAAGTGGAAATGAAAATTTATTAAAAGACTGTGGTATCGGGCTCGTATTTTGGTTCCGACGCCCTGTACAAGTCTTATATATTGTTTAAGCTCTTTTTGTGAAGTTTGGTCGAAATCGGACGTCGTTTGACGTGTTTCAAACAATAAGTTCTAAATTTGAAAGTTTATGAAACTTAATGAAAATCATGTATTTTGAGGCTTGATTCTACATATATGATGTTATTTTGGCGATTTGATCGCTAGAGTAAGTCCGTAGGATGTTTTTGAAGTTGTGTGCATAATTGGTTTGGAGCCTCGAGGGCTCGGGAGAGTTTTAGATAGGCATCGGATTGCATTTTCTCATTTGTAAAAATCCGGTATCATTCAGTTCTGCAGGCTTCGAATTTGCGAAGCCAGTATTCGCAAATGCGAACTCGCAATTGTAAGCTTCTCCTTGCAAATATGATCTTTCATCTGGGCAGCGATCTTCGCAAATGCGAAGAAAATTATCGCAAATGCGATGCCCGCCTACGAACCCAGTCTTCGCAAATGCGAATGACTGTCCGCAAATGCGGATATGAACCTTCGCAAATGCGACCAATATTTCGCAAATGTGAACCTTCCAGTATCCTTCAGAGTTCGCAAATACGAACTCGACTTCGCAATTCCCATATTTGGTCGGGGTTCGCAATTGCGAACCCCAGTTCGCAATTGCGACATCAGAGACCTGCATTTTTCATACTTAGTTGAAATTTCGCCTCATTTCTTCATTCTTTCAACTTAAACACCCCATAGGCGATTTTTCAAGCAAACGTTCTTCTCCAATCCATTTGTAAATTGATTTTCACTTAATTTCTTCAATCTTTAACATCATTTATCATATTTTCATCTTAAAATCAAGATTTTTCATGGGTGAAAATGGGGATTTTTGGGTAGAACCTAGATTTTCTTAAAACTGGGGATTTGGACCTCAATTTGAGGTCCGATTTCAAAATAAATCATAGATATGAACTCGTGGGGGAATGGGTAACAGGATTTTGGTTCGAACCTCGGATTTTGACCACGTGGGCCCGGGGGCATTTTGGGAATTTTGAGTAAAACTTTGGGAAATTCATTTTCATGCATTCAAGTTGATTCAATTAGCATTTGTTGATACATTCAATTAATTTGTGACTAGATTCGAGCGGTTTGGTGGTGAATTCAAGGGGTAAAGCTATTCTAGAGGATTGAGTTGAGTTTGGAGCATTCGAGGTAAGTGTTTGATCTAACTTTGGCTTGAGGGAATAGGATTAGAGTATTATTGATTGCTATTTTCTAAATGATCGAGTACGGTGCATAGGTATGGTGACGGGTGTCTATACTCCGGTATCTAGCATGACTGTGGGGCTTTGTTATTAGTTGTTCTTGGTATATTTGAGATTCTTCCAAGCTAATTAATGAATCCTATATAATGTGAAGGGTTGAGGATCAATTGTGAATTTGTGAATCCTTTGGAGCATTGGCTCGAACGATAAAACACTATTGAGTAGAAAATGAAAGAATTGGTAAGAAATGAGATTAAATCCCTTGCCGGGATGACTTGAGTATATTTATTATCTCCCTTGCCGTGATACATAGCTTATTGTTGTTGTTGCTCCCTTCCCGGGATATTCGGGTTGTTAGTTGTACCCTTGTCGGGTTTATTCGTTATGTTGTTAAATTTCCCTAATGGGACCTCTTTGGGAGAGATTATTTGTGTTGTTCATTATAATATGGGATCGTGTGGCATGCCGTCCACTTATAAATTATATTTTAGGATCGTGTGGCACGCCGTCCACCTATGAATTATAATATGGGATCGTGTGGCACGCCGTCCACTTATGAAATATGAATTGGGATCGTGTGGCATGCCGTCCACCTATGAATTATAAAATGGGATCTTGTGGCGCGCCGTCCACTTATATATACGTTAAGGTATTGAGGTAGTTTCGTTGTTATATCCGTTGATCTGTTTTCACTGTATCTCCCTCGAGCATGCCCCTTCCCCGTTTTAATTGATATTCTTTGTCGTTATTTTCGTTGCCCTATATATATATATATATGTCTACACAGGTTGTTTTAAGTAGGTCCTGTCTAGCCTCGTCTCTACTTCACCAGGGTTAAGCCGGGCACTTACCAGAATATGGGGTCGGTTGTACTGACGCTACACTTTTGTGCATTTTGCACAGATTACGGTACCAGAGCAGCTTTTGGACCACAGCAGTAGCCTATTCGACCGGGAGCTGACTTCAGTCCAGGGACTTCGAGGTAGCCTAGCTAGCGTTTGCAGGCCGGAGTCCTTTTTCTATGTTTAGTTTGTTTTCTTTGTACCGAGACAAACGTATTTCCATTTCAGACATGTTTGTAGCACTCTTTTGTAGTCCGTGAGCTAGTGCCACCAGATTTTGGGTAGAGATATGTTTTAAACTTCCACATCTTAATTTTATTTTTATTAAACTTAAAGTCTTCCGCTCTTATTTAATTGTCTTCCATATGATTCATATTGTTAAGATTTATTAGAGAATGTTTAAAGTTTTGGCTGGCCTAGCTCCATTAGTAGGCGCCATCACGACAACCGATGGTGGGAAATCCAGGTCGTGACAATAATAGGAGAGAAAAGAATATAAATGGAATATTCTTTTTTGGCGTAAATATAATGTAATGTGTTGGAGTTACTTTGCATCATTTTGGTGTAAACAAATAGTACGAGGGTTTGTCACAACCCGGATTTTCCACCATCGGGGGTCGTGATGGTGCCTACTATCGGAGCTAGGCAAGCCAAACATTTTAAAACACTCTATGATAACATCTCAACAATATATAAAAAAACGAGCCTTTTAAACAATAGCGGAAGTCCTAAAAGCATAAATAACTGAAAATAAAAAATGCGGAAGTTTAACATATCTCTACCCAAGACTGGTGTCGCTAGCTCACGAACTACTAAAGAGTGCTAAAAACAAATCTGAATAGAAGTACACCAATGTTTGTCTCGGTACAAGGAAAACAAACTGTAACATAGAAGGGACTCCAGCCCGCGAACGTCAGCTAAGATACCTCAAAAGTCCCTGGACTGAAGTCAGCTCCCAATCGATTACTGCTGTGGTCCAAAAGTTGCTCCGATACCATGATCTGTGCAAAAGAGCACAGAAGTGTAGCATCAATACAACCGACCCAATGTGCAGGTAAGTGCCTGGCCTAACCCCGGCGAAGTAGTGGTGAGGCTAGATAGGACTACTAAACCAACCTGTGCAGTTCAATATATATATATATATATATATATATATATATATATATATATATATATAAGGAAAGAATACAGAAATTAAACAGTTAAGAGGGAGGAGGCATACTATGGGGAAGTATAGTCCGGATATAAAGTCAGCAATTTAAGCAAGAAACGTGCAATAACAATAATTAATGAGACCAGGAAAATTAACAGTTACACAACATCAAACCTTCGTGCTTTTACTCTCATTCTCACCAAAAGCAATCAAATAAAGTGCGCGTCATCAACCTTCGTACTTTTCTTCACATAACTCTCAAATCATGGCACGGAATGATCATTCGTGCAATTGTAATCAAATCAAGGCACATAATGTTCCTTCGTGTATAAATAATCAAAACATGGCATGGAATGACCTTCGTGCAAATATAATCAAAACGTGGCACAGAATGACCATTCGTGCAAATATAATCAAAACAAGGCACGGAATGACCATTCGTGCAAATATAATCAAAACATGGCACGGAATGACCCTTCGTACAAATGTAATCAAAACATGGCACGGAATGACCCTTCGTGCAAATATAAATCAAACATGGCACGGAATGACCCTTCATGCATTATCACTCTTCATCACCCAAACAACAATCACAACCAAACGAGGCGAGGGGACAGACAAATAATAAGAAACGTCCCGTCAAGGGAAAATACAATTAAACAGCTAAATCACGGCAAGGGAGATAATCAATCTACTCAAACCATCCCGACAAGGGATTAATCATATCTCTTTCTGTTTCCTTCATTTCTTACTCACTAGTCTCTTTATTGTTTGAGCCAACGCTCCAAAGGATTTACAATCCATAATTAGTCCTCATACTCTTCACATTACATAGAATTCATCAATTAACATGGAGGAGTCATAACAATATCAGAATAAGTACCAAAAAAGGACCCACGGTCATGCTAGACACCGATGTATAGATACTCGTCACCATGCCTATACACCGTACTCAACATTCAGCAATTAGCAAACAACACTGTAATCGTATTCCCTCAAGCAAAAGTTAGATCAAACACTTACCTCAAATGCTCAAAAGTCAATTAAAGCTTCTAGTATAGCTTTACCCCTCAAATTCGGCTCCAACTTAGTCAAATCTATGAAATAATGAATTTACAATATTAATAATATCTAAACAAACTAAACCCAATGCCTAAATATGAATTTTTAAGCTTTCTTCCCAAAAATTCCAAAATCGACCCCGGGCCCGCTTGGTCAAAACCCGAGATTCGAACCAATTTCATGTTATCCATTCCTTCACGAGCCCGGATATATAATTTATTTTCAAATTCGACCCCAAGATGAGATCTAAATCAAAGAAAATTGAAAAACCCTAACTCTACCCTTTTTCCCCAATTTCAACCCTAGATTATACTCCCCCCGTTTCAATTTATGTGAACCTATTTCCTTTTTGGTCCGTGCCAAAAAGAATGGCCTCTTTCCTTATTTGAAAACAATTTACCTTTATGCACTGATTTATAGCCACACAAAATATTTGTGCATCATTTTACACCACAAGTTCAAAAGTCTTCTCTCTTTTCTTAAACTCCGTGCCCAGTCAAATGGGTTCACATAAATTGAAACGGAGGGAGTATGATTTAGGCTTAGAAACTTAATAATTAATGAAGTAAAAGTGAAGGAAATGAGTGGGGAATTACTTACCCAAGTGGTCTTGAATAATGGGGGCTTCAATGGCTTCCTAAAGCTTGGGAGAGAAGAGAGCTCCTGAGAATTTTGAAATAAATCCGAATGTACTGTTTCTGAAACTTTAAAAAAAATCACTGGGTGAAATTGCCCTTCGCGTTCGCGGGAAGGGGGCCGTGTTCGCGAAGTGTAAATGAGTCAATGCATCGCGAACGCGAGGTACTAGTTGCGAATACGTAGAAAGATGAACTAGGGGTCTGGAATTTACTTATACGCGAAGGCGAGAGGCGGCTCGCGAACGCAGTGAAGGGGGAACCAAGGCTATGCGAACGCGAAGAAGGGAAATCCCACTGGTAAGCGAACGCGAGCTGAGTGCTGCGAACGCAAAGAAGCAAATAACATGGCAAAAATTGCAGAAAATCTGCTATATCTCCTAAGTCGAAAACCATCCCGAACACCTCCAAAAATAGTCCGGAGCCCTCGGGGCTCCTGACCAAACACACACACTAACTCAACAACATCCTACGTAAGTAACTGTCCGATCAAATCGCCAAAATAACATCATATACATAGAATCAAGCCTCAAAACACATAGAAAGCGGTTAAACCATATATAAGACTTGTACCGGGCTTCAGAACCAAAGTACGAGCCCGATACCATGGTCTTTTAATCAATTTTTATTTTTATTTTCCTTAATAATTTCTAAAAAATAATTTCATAGAAAAGTTCTTTTCTCGGGCTCTAGACCTCGGATTTCGACTCCGAGCACTTGCTCGAGTCCCATATTATTCTACGGACACTACAGGACCGTCAAATCACGGGTCTGGGTCCATTTACCAAAAATATTGAACGAAGTCAACTTTAATCATTTTAAAAACTACATTTTGAAAATTTTCACAGAATTTAATATATAATCTTTCCGGCTACGTGCCCAGACTATGCACGCAAATCGAGGCAAGTACAAATAAGGTTTTCAAGGCCTCGGAAGTGTGGATGAAAGAGAAAACAGGTGATGACCCTTTGAGTCATCATATTCTCCACCTCTAAAACAACCATTCGTCCTCGAACGGACAAAAGAAAGAAGTACCTGAGTCGGGAAACAGATGAGGATAACGGCTCCGCATATCAAACTCGGACTCCAAGGTCGATGCCTCAGGAGGCTGACCTCTCCACTGGATACGCACTAAAGGAAAACTCTTCGACCTTAACTGTCGAACATACCGGTCTAGAATAGCTACCGGCTCCTTCTCGTAAGACAGATCCTTATCCAACTGGACAGTGCTGAAATCTAACACGTGGGCTGGATCATCATGATACCTCCGAAGCATAGATACATGAAAAAATGGATGCACGGCTGACAAGCTAGGTGGCAAGGCAAGTCGGTAAGCCACCTCTCCCATACGATCAAGAATCTCAAATGGGCCAATGAACCTAGGGCTAAGCTTGCCCCTCTTTCCAAATCTCATCATGCCCTTCATAGGCAATACACGGAGCAATACTCGCTCACCAACCATGAAAGCTACATCTCGAACCTTGCGATTCGCATAACTCTTTTGCCACGACTGAGCCGAACGAAGCCTGTCCGGAATGATCTTGATGTTATCCAAGGCCTCCTGAATTAAATCTGTACCCAATAATCGAGCATATCCCAGCTCAAACCATTTGACTGGAGACCGACATCGCCTACCATACAACGCCTCATATGGAGCCATCTGAATGTTGGACTGGTAGCTGTTGTTGTAGGGGGACTCTGCTAAAGACAAATACTGGTACCACAAGCCTTCAAAATCAATGACACAGGCTCGGAGCATATCCTCCAATATCTGAATAGTCCTCTCGGACTGGTCATCCGTCTGAGGATGGAACGTTGTGCTCAACTGAACCTGGGTGCCCAACTCCTGCTGAACTGATCTCCAGAAGCACGAGGTAAACTGCGAACCCCAGTCCGAAATGATAGATGTCGGCACCCCATGAAGGCAAACAATCTCTCGGATGTAGATCTCAGCTAACCTCTACGATGAATAAGTGGCTGAAACAGGAATAAAATGCACTGACTTGGTTAGCCTATCAACAATGACCCAAAAATCATCAAACTTCTTCCGAGTCATCGGAAGTCCAGTAACAAAATCAATGGTAATCCTCTCCCACTTCCCCTCGGGAAGCTCAATCCTCTGGAACAAACCACCAGGCCTCTGATGCTCATACTTAACCTGCTGACAGTTCAGACATCGAGCCACATATGCAATAATATCTTTCTTCATTCTACATAACCAATAATGCTGCTGCAAGTCCTGAAACATCTTCGCAGCGCCCGGGTGAATAGAAAACCGAGAACTTTGGGCCTCCACTAAGATCAACTCTCGAATCCCATCGACATTGGGCACACAAACTCGCCCCTGCAACCTCAAAACACCATCATCATCTAAGGTCACCTTCGTGGCACCTCCACGCTGCACCGTGTCTCTCAGGACACACAAATGGGTATCATCAAACTGCCGATTATGGATACGCTCCAATAATGAAGAACGAGTGACCGTGAAAGCTAACACTCTGCTAGGCTCAGAAATGTCCAACCTCACAAACCGATTGGCCAAGGACTATGTCTAAAGCAAGCGGTCTCTGGCTGACCGGAACATAAGCAAGACTACCCATGCTGGTGGACTTCCTACTCAATGCATCGGCCACCATATTGGCTCTCCCCAGGTGATACAAAATAGTAACATCATAATCCTTCAATAGCTCCAACCACCTCTTCTGCCTCAAGTTCAACTCCTTCTGCTTGAACAAGTACTACAGACTCTTGTGATCAGTGTACACCTCTCACGTCACACCATATAGGTAATGCCTCCAAATCTTCAAAGCATGGACAATGGCTGCCAACTCTAGATCATGAACCGGATAATTCTTCTCGTGGATCTTCAACTTCTCGAAGCATAAGAAATGACTCTGCCATCTTGCATCAATACCGCACCAAGCCCAATACGAGAAGCATTACAATAGACTGTATAAGGCCCTAAGCCTATAGGCAAAACCAATATCAGTGCCATAGTTAGAGCTGTCTTAAGCTTCTAAAATCTCACCTCACATTCGTCTGACCATCTGAACTAGGCACCCTTCTAGGTCAATCTAGTCATCGGGGCTGCTATGGATGAAAATACCTCCACGAACCGATGGTAATAACCTGCTAACCCCAAGAAAGTCCGAATTGCAGTAGCTGATGCTGGTCGAGGCCAGTTTTTGACTGCCTCAATCTTCTTCCGGTCCACCTAAATACCCTCTGCTGATATGACATAACCTAGAAATGCAACTGAGCTCAACCAGAACTCACACTTCGAGAACTTAGCATATAACTGACTATCCTTCAGAGTCTGAAGAACCACTCTAAGGTGCTGCTCGTGCTCCTCGTGGCTGCGGGAGTACACCAGAATATTATCAATAAGGATTATCACGAACAAGTCCAAGTAAGGCCTGAACGCTCGGTTCATCAACTCCATAAATGCTGTTGAGGCATTGGTCAACCCAAATGACATGAACAAAAACTCATAATGACCATGCCGAGTATGGAATGCTGTCTTAGGGACATCAGATGCCCTAATCCTCAGCCGATGGTAGCCAGATCTCAAGTCTATCTTTGAAAACACCTTCGCACCCTGAAGCTGGTCAAACAAATCATCAATCCTCGGCAGTGGATACTTGTTCTTAATCGTCACTTTGTTCAACTGCCGGTAATCAATGCACATCCTCATCGATCCATCCGTTTTCTTCACAAATAACATCGAGGCACAACAAGGAGAAACACTAGGTCTGATAAAACCCTTCTCTAGCAAGTCTTGCAACTGGTCCTTTAACTCCTTCAACTCTGGCGGGGCCATGCGATACGGCGGAATGGATATGGGCTACGTGCCTAGGGCTAGATCAATACAGAAATCAATATCCCTGTTGGGCGGCACACCCGGAAGGTCTAAGGGGAAAACCTCGGGGAACTCCCGAACAATAGGGACATAATCAATAGAAGGGACCTCTGTGCTGGAATGGCGAACATACGCCAGATAAGCTAAACACCCCTTATCGACCATGCGTCGAGCCTTCACATATGAAATAACACTGCGGGTGGCATGACCTGGTGTCTCTCTCCACTCCAATCGGGGCTAATCTAGCAAATCCAAGGTCACGATCTTGGCGTGATAATCCAAGATAGCATGATATGGGGACAACCAATCCATCCCTAATATAACGTCGAAATCCACCATGTCTAAGATAAATAAATCAATACGGGTCTCAAGACCCTTAAATACTACCATACAGGAATGATGGACTCAGTCGACCACTATAGAATCACCCACTGGCATAGATACATAAACAAGAATACCAAAAGCATCACTAGGCATAGCCAGGTAGGATGCAAAATAGGATGACACATATGAATACGTAGACCCAGGGTCAAATAGCACCAAAGCATCCCTATCACAGACAAGAATAGTACCTGTAATAATCGTGTCTAAAGACTCAGCCTCTGGCCTGGCTGGCAAAGAATAACACTGAGGTTGGGCCCCACCTCCCTGAACCATGTCTCTAGGAAGATCGGCTACTGGCTGACCCCTACCTCTGGCGGTCCGAGCTCTACCTCTACGGTCTCTACCTTCACCTCTATGATCCCTACCCCTGCTTCTAGCTGGCTGGGCAAGTAGTGGATCACCTGGTGCCTGAATCATGGGGTGAGGACCCTGTTGCTGAGAACTACCCGAGGCGCGAGGGCAAAATCTAACAATATGACTCGTGTCGCCACAACCATAACAAGCTCTCGGCTGCTGAGACTGCTGGCCCTGTCGACTTGAATGTCCTTCCTGAAAACTCTGAAGAGGCGGTGCACTGATGGGCTGCTGATCAGAATAATGCTGCTGAGAACCACCACCACCTGGAGTACCATGAGAGACCTGGAGTGCTAACTGAAAGGGCCTCGGTGAATGGCCTCTACCATAAGAATCCGTACCTCTAGACGATGTATCACTGAACCTACCAGAATGACGAGGCCTCTTATACGACACATGACCACCTCTCCGTACAAGAGCCATCTCAACTCTGCGAGCCGCATTGACCGCCTCCTGAAAAGAAATCTCACTACCGGCTCCCATAGCCATCTGGAGATGGATTGTCTAAATCAATCCATCAATAAACCTTTGCACCCTCTCCCGCTCTGTGGGTAGTATAACAATAGCATGGCATGCCAAATCAATGAACCGAGTCCCATACTGCGTGACTATCATAGAGCCCTGCTGGAGGCGCTCGAACTGCCTGCGAATTGCCTCTCGCTGAGTAACTGGGATAAACGTCTCCAAAAATAACTCTTCAAACTGATCCCATGTAAATGATGGTGACACTATTGGTCTGGATAAACAATAGTCCCTCCACCAAGTCGTGGCGGATCCTACAAGTCGGAAGGTGGTGAAGTCGACCCCATTGGTCTCCACAATACCCATAGTCCAAAGGATCTCATGGCAGCTGAATAAGAAATCACGCGGATCCTCTGAAGAAGTACCTTTGAATGTGGTGTTGAAGAGCTTGGAGAACCTATCAAGTCTCCACAAAGCATCTGAAGACATAACCGCTCCACCGCCGGCCTGGGTCACAATACCTGGCTGAGCAGCCACAACTGGCTCAACCACTAGAACATGAGCCTTGGGAGCTACTTGCTCCAGAGTACGTGTAGCAGGAGTCTGAACTCTTCCTCCAGCCTGAGAAGTAGTTGGTGCTACAAGAAGCAAACCCGTTCTAGTGATGCTCTCCATAAAGCCTGCTAGTCTGACTAAAGCATCCTGAAGATTAGGGGTGACCATGACCCCTCCTGGGACCTGAGCTGGGCCCACCGGAGCTGCTGGGGCTGGAACCTCCTCATCATAGTGAATATGAGGCTCCACCTCTGGGGCTGCTGCCCGGGGCAGAGCTCTGCCCCTGCCTCTGACACGGCCTCGGCCTCTGCCCCTCATAGGAACTGCTGCTGGGGGCTCGGGCTGCTGCGCAGTAGAAGAGGAAGCACGTGTTTTCTCCATCTACGAAAGAACAGAGTAAAAAGACAATCAGTATTTGAGAAACAAAATCGCACGACAAGAAAGAACAAAAGTGAGATTTTCCTAACTCCATAGCCTCTGGGGGATAAATACAAACATCTCTGTACCGATCCCTCAAACTCTACCAAGTTTGTCCGTGAGTAGCGAGACCTATGTAACCTAGGGCTCTGATACCAACTTGTCACGATCCGAATTTTCCAACATCGGGAGTCACGATGGCGCCTACTATCGGAGCTAGGAAAGCCAAACATTTTAAAACACTATATGATAACATCTCAACAATATATAAAAAAAAATGAGCCTTTTAAACAAAAGCGGAAGTCCTAAAAGCATAGATAACTGAAAATCAAAAATGCGAAAGTTTAACATTTCTCTACCCAAGACTGGTGTCGCTGGCCTACGAACTACTAAAGAGTACTAAAAACAAGTCTGAATAGAAGTACACCAATGTTTGTCTCCGTACAAGGAAAACAAACTGTAACATAGAAAGGACTCCAGCCTGCGAACGTCAGCTAGGATACCTCAAAAGTCCCTGGACTGAAGTCAGCTCCTAATCGACTACAGTTGTGGTCCAAAAGCTGCTCCGATACCATGATCTATGCAAAAGAGCACAGAAGTATAGCATTAGCACAACCGACCCCATGTGCAGGTAAGTGCCTGGCCTAACCCCGGTGAAGTAGTGACAAGGCTAGACAGCACTACCAAACCAACCTCTGCATTTCAATATATATATATATATATATATATATATATATATGAAGTAAAATAAAAGAATACATAAATTAAACAGTTAAGAGGGAAGGGAGCTTACTATGGGGAAGTACAGTCCGGATATAAAGTCAGCAATTTAAGCAAGAAACGTGCAATAACAATAATTAATGAAAGCAGGAAAATTAACAGTTGCACGGCATCAACCTTCGTGCTTTTACTCTCATTCTTACCAAAAGCAATCAAATAAAGTGCACGGCATCAACCTTCGTACTTTTCCTCACATAACTCTCATATCATGGCAGGGAATGATCATTCGTGCAATTGTAGTCAAATGAGGGCACATAAAGACCATTCGTGCATAAATAATCAAAACATGGCACGGAATGACCCTTCGTGCAAATATAATCAAAACATGGCGCGGAATAACCCTTCATGGAAATATAATCAAAACATGGCACGAAATGACCCTTCGTGCAAATATAATCAAAACATGGTGCGGAATGACCCTTCGTGCAAGTATAAATCAAACATGGAACGGAATGACCATTCGTGCAAATATAAATCATACATGGCACGGAATGACCCTTCGTGCATTATCACTCTTCATCACTCAATCAGAAATCACAACTAAATAAGGCGAGGGGACAGACAAATAATAAGAAACGTCCCGGCAAGGGAAAAACACAATTAAACAGCTAAATTCCGGCAAGGGAGATAATCAATATACTCAAACCATCCCGACAAGGGATTAATCATATCTCTTTCTGTTTCCTTCATTTCTTACTCACTAGTCTCTTTATTGTTCGATCCAACGCTCCAAAGGATTTACAATTCATAATTAGTCCTCATACTCTTCACATTACATAGAATTCATCAATTAACATGGAGGAGTCATAACAATATCAGAATAAATACAAACAAGGACCCACGGTCATGCTAGACACCGGTGTATAGATACTCGTCACCATGCCTATACACCGTACTCAACATTTAGCAATTAGCAAACAACACTCTAATCCTATTTCCTCATGCCAAAGTTAGATCAAACACTTACCTCAAATGCTCCACAGTCAACTCAAGCCTCTAGTATAGCTTTACCCCTCAAATTCGGCTCCAACTCAGTCAAATCTATGAAATAATAACTTTACAATATTAATAATAGCTAAACAAACTAAACACAATGCCTAAATATGAATTTCTAAGCTTTCTTCCCAAAAATTCAAAAATCGGCCCCTGGCACACTTGGTCAAATCCCGAAGTTCGAACCAATTCCATGTCACTCATTCCCTCACGAGTCCGGATATATAATTGGCTTTCAAATTCGACCCCAAGACGAGGTCTAAATCAAAGAAAATTGAAAAACCCTAACTCTACCTTTTTCCCCCAGTTTCAACCCTAGATTATGTGATTTAGGCTTAGAAACTTACTAATTAATGAAGGAAAAGTGAAGGAAATGAGTGAGGAATTACTTACCCAAGTGGTCTTGAAGAATGGGGGCTTCAATGTCTTCCTAAAGCTTAGGAGAGGAGAGCTCATGAGAATTTCGAAATAAACCCGAATGTACTGTTTCTGAAACATTAAAAAAAAATCACTAGGCGAAATTTCCCTTCGCGTTCGCGGGAAGGGGGCTGCGTTCGCGAAGGGTAAAGGAGTCAATGCATCCCGAACGCGAGGTACTAGTTGCGAAGGCGTAGAAGGATGAACTGGGGGTGTGGGATTTGTTTATACGCGAACGCAAGAGGCGGCTCGCGAATGCGGTGAAGGGGGAACCAAGGCTACGCGAACGCGGGGACTTATCCGCGAACGCGAAGAAGGGAAAGCCCACTTGTACGCGAACGCGAGCTGAGTGCTGCGAACGCGAAGAAGCAAATAACTGGGCAAAAATTGCAGAAAATCTGCTACATCTCCTAAGTCGAAAACCATCCCGAACACCTCCAAAAACAGTCCGGAGCCCTTGGGGCTCCTGACCAAACACACACACTAACCCAACAACATCCTACGTAAGTAACCGTGCGATCAAACGGCCAAAATAACATCATATACATAGAATCAAGCCTCAAAATACAAGATTTTCTTCTAAGTTTTCATAAACTTTCAAATTTGGAACTTATAGTCTGACACACGTCAAACGACGTTCGATTTTAACCAAATTTCATAAAAAGTGCTTAAACCATATATAAGACTTGTACCGGGCGTCGGAACCCAAATACGAGGCCGATACCACGGTCTTTTAATCAATTTTTATTTCCATTTTCCTTAATAATTTCAGAAAAATAATTTCATAGAAAAATTCTTTTCTCGGGCTCTAGACCTCTGATTTCGACTCCGAGCATATGCCCGAGTCCCATATTTTCTACGGACCCTCCAGGACCATCAAATCACAGGTCCGGGTCCGTTTACCAAAAATATTGACCGAAGTCAACTTTAATCATTTTAAAAACCACATTTTAAAAATTTTCATATAATTTAACATATAATCTTTTTGGCTACGCGCCCGGACTGCGCAAGCAAATCGCATTAAGTGCAAATGAGATTTTCAAGGCCTCGGAAGTGCGGAATGATAGAGAAAACAAGTGATGACCCTTTGGGTCGTCACAGGGTTGGAGATGCCTCAAGGCTAAATACTTGCTTTTGAAAATCCGAAATTATTATTTCGAAAAAATTTAAAAAGAGTAACAAACCTCTCTTCTTCCACCCCCCTCCCCCGGCTTTTTTAAAAATTCAACTGGTAGTGGCAATAACCAATGACTTTAAAACTTATTAATTAATTGTTTATGCCCACATATTAACACGTATAAATCCGTACAATTTATTAGTAAAAAATGGGTTGGCTATTTGACTTAGTAAAGATATTAGCTGGATATTCTGGTTGTTGATAGGCAGCGCCAAACAATAACATGCAATAGTGTACTAATTAATTCTTTCCATTATTGTTTCACACCTAAATATTGATTAATTAGCCGGATGAGACAATTATGGGTTTGTTAGTGCTGAGTTCGTAACAAAATGGCCGAGGCTTGGAGGTTTGGGATATGATACAATAAAATAATGAAAAGTTTGTAGAATTACTCGTATCATTGCTAAAAAATACTTATATGTTTGGTAATCAGTTAATCCGTTTACTATTACGAGGGTTCATATGAAAAATGTGAAATAATCTGAATATCGATCAAACTCAAAACCGTAAAGCAATGAGAAAGATTTCTAAGGAGTATTATAAATCCCTTTGAAAACTTACAAAATAATGAAGAAAAGTAATATATATATATAATCAAAATTGAAATATTGAAAGAAATAAAGAAAAGATTATTGTTTGACTCAAAAGTTAACAATATACTTAGTAAGCTAGAAAACAATCAAAAATGTGAAAAGGGTAAATCATAATCAAATATAATAGACCTAGAGATGTAAAAATGGTGTTATTGTTGTAGATCTGATATTGTAAGATGATAACATGAACTCAAGAGAAGATGTTCGTTAGAGATAGAAATAGAGAGAGAATAGGATAAAATGAGAGAGTTGTCTTATTCAAGAATAACACTGATGCCCCTTTTTACAACGGGAAGGTCCCCTTTATATAATAGGAGATCTTCCTCGAAATAATTAAAAAAGTACAAAACATAGTCGACGTCCTCCTAGCGAGGGCGTCAGGTCTTAACCGGAGTCGCCTTCATCCTTACGTCCAAGCCGTACCTTTAATTTAATGGACGTATGCTTCACTGGGTGTACCCTTCGGAGTAGAGACGTTGAGGGCCAAATTTGACCTCATACGGTTAGTCCCTCCGCTCATTGGAGCCGTATCCAATAGACGTCTTCGATGGGCGGACATGCAGACCTCATCTTTGAAAAATTTATCCTCACTATGGGGGTGGCGACGTGAATGAGATGAAATATATGGCACTGCCGAGCTGCTGACGCGTGGCCCCTTTTTCGAAATGATGTCATCGCCCGCATACGTCATAATTATACATGCGGTTCAGGGGATGATGTGATATTTTGGTTTCCCGCGCCCGTTTTGAATCTGCCTCTTCGATTTCCGTGCATTCTAACACTATAAATAGAGGGAAGGTTTAATCTATTTTATATTTCGAACCTTCGAACCTTTTCTGCTTCCTTTTTCATCTTTCTCTCTAACAATCGCTATTTCGTGCGAGACTCTTCCATTTCTTTTGAAACCATACTTTCTATCATTAGAGCTTCATTTCTCATAGAAAATATCATGACAAAACGTGGACAGAGTAGTAAAAAGGGCAAAGATAATGCCCTATCTAGGGTTCCGCCATCTTCCGGTGGTGAAAGGAAAAAGGCAGAGAAGGCCCTAGTTCCTCTTAGTATAGACAACGTCCTCCCGAAGGAGATGCATGTTCGCAGGGATTTCCCGACAAGGAGCCCAGCTCTTCCCTGGGAGCACAGCGAGTTATTACAATCCCACTTTTAAGATTTTCGGGAGACGTACCATATTCCGGACCACGTGAAAATGGTGCCGGACGGGACGGACTATGCCAATGTGCACCGGCCCGGGTATGCACATTCTATGAGTACCCGTTCTTGATTGGTTACAGTCTTCCAATCTATCCCCTAATGGAGGAGCTTTGCTGTTTTTACAACGTGCGTCCGGCTCAGCTCACTCCTTACACTTTGAAGGTATGCCGTATTATGACCACCTATGCGGCCAGGGCTGAGTGCAGCGTCTCGGTCCACCACCTCTTACAGTTATTCAGCCTTGGTTACCTGAGGGGTACCATGCTGTAGCTGAAAAGTCGTGGTACAAGGGGCTTGGTTGTTAAAGCCGATGACAAGACTAACCGCCACTTTTGGCATAAATACTTCTACATCAGGATGGAGCACCTGGTGTCGAATCCCGAGGGGTTCCCGGAATGATGGAATCCAGAACGTAAGTATTTTTACTTGTAGAATTCAGGACTGCTTGCGATTTTGACCATACGGCCGTTGTGATTTCTTTGCTTTCCCCCCTCCACCCTTCCCCCCCCCGTATTTTTTCGCAGCGAGGGCTTCTCCACCTCGGTTCATTAAAAATATCAGGTCGTGGGTGGAGAGAATGATTCCGTATGCGGAGGAAGGCCGCACCTGGGCTGCGTTTCGTGAACGATATGGCCCGCCAGGTAACTCTTCGGCTATGGTTTGGAAGTTTCCTTAGGTTTTTTACCTGACTTATTCGTGTTGGCAGGTCGGAGCGCCCCTAAAAAGAAGAAGAGCGTCGTTACCTCGCCTGGGGCGGGGACTGACTCTGAAGATGGATACATACCCTGTGGCTCGCCCATTGATGGTGCTCTGGAGGTTCCTCAACCTGAGATTGGGCCTGTGGCGGCGTCCAAAAGTGAAGCGAATCCTTTACTGCCATCCCCACGGCCTGTGGAGGATACTTCCGAGGGCGAGAAGCCGCCGGAAAGGAAAAAATACCGGTTGATGACTGGCAAGGGGATAGCCACAGAAGATGAGAGGGAGAGTGAGCCCCGTCGGGAGTCAAGGCCGATTTTTATGGCCGATGCCATCCGTTCTGGGAGGTCAGCTCCCCAAGGGAGTTTAGATCCTAACGCCACCCCAGCACGTATTCCGAAGAGTGGATCGTCGGCTGCCGCTGAAGAAGCGGGCGAGGGTGAGAGGGTGGACCCTAAGCTTAATGTCATGTTCTTTATTTTTCCTTGGTTTTTTAGACTAACAACATTCTTAGACTCGATTCTCTTGAAGGATAATAACTTTATTTATTCTCTTTTGTAGGTTTTGTAGATGAATAAATGGAAGACGGGGCAGTGTAGATCTAAACCTTACTTATGTAATGGAACATGGTCTGGCTAGGAATGTTTGCTCAATATTATGTCTAAATATTTTACTTTTTATGGATATTATTAGGTTGTTGGACAATTTGGATTATGAATTGTTTCATTTTTATATTTATATAAATTTTATTGTTTTACTATTTATTGTACATGTAAATATTTATTTACAATAATGGCTTTATTATTGTTTGAATGAAACTATTACTATAGCATAATAGAACCGTTGCGATAGATAACATATGGCGTTTCAATAAAAAATGTAAATCATTGCAACAGGGCCTGCAGCTTTTCAAAAATGTTCTACCTACCGTTGCAATAGATATTGCAAACCGATGCAATAGCTATTTCTTGATTATCGTAGTCCAAAAATAGTCGTAACAATAGATAAAAAACTGTTGCAATAGCTTAAAGAAATCGTTGTTATATCAAATTAAAAACCGTAACAATATCTTACGTAACCGTTGCATTAAATGTTATGTTAACGGATTTCAGCCGTTGCAGTTGGAAAGAATAATCGTTCCAATAGGGAAAGGAAAAATCGTTGCGCTAGATGGTACTATAGCCACGGTTATGTGAACCGTTGCTTTAGCTCTATTGGCACGTCGGCTGATGGAACGGCCCCAAACCGTTGCAATAACACTATGGCAACGGGTTACCTACCTGTCGCAACCGATTTCCTGGCGTTGCCATAGGCCTATTTTTCAATAGTGAGTATGTCTTTAATTTTAAGATTTTGCTCATTACCTTTCACTTTCCTGTCACCTAATCGATATCTCGTTGTGCAGCTATTGCTCGGATGCCCGATGCAGTTCCTCGACTCAAGGAGTGGGTCGAGAACATCGTGTCACAGAAGCCCTACTCTGAGCGTGCATGGTGCGAACTTTCAAAGGGCCGGTGGGAGGCCCGTTCTCACGGTAAAATTCTTTCCTAGAACAGACATCACTTGGGTATCTTTCCAAACTTACTCATTTCTTTTTCTTTGTAGGCCTCGGCAAGGATATTGTGATGAGGCCCCCATCTGCAGATGAAATCTTCCTCCCCCAATCTCCTGCTCTGAAGCAAGATAAAGAGAAGAAGAGAAAAGGTGCTTAGAGTTCCCCGAATTCGGAGAAGCAGAAATCGAAAACAGGCAGGCGTGTAAATCTAAGAAAAGTATCGGTGTCCTCTCATCAGAATCAATCCACCGACTGAGGGATGAGTCCGAAGAAGAAGAAGAAGATAATTCCGAGCTAGTGGCTCGGATGCGAATCCACACTACTTTGCTCAAGACAGGGAAGCTGCTGAAAAGGCCTTGGCCTAGATCTCTGAACTGGAATGGGGTGAGGTAACTCACCCCAAACTAGGAGTGTCGAAAGGGAGACTAAGGCTGATGCTTCTCTAGTGGAGGGATGTACCACGAAAGATATTCTTGGGGAGATTGACCTCATCGGGTCTCCTCTATTCTCCAATTCCATGATCAATGAGGCCGGTATGCTAAAAGAGCATCCACGCGAGGGGGCCTCAAGGGGTGGTATATATCAATAATTTCTTTGAAGGTTTAGAATTTACCATTTCGGAGGACGTCACTAGGTTTGGTGACTTACTGGCGCTAAAGAAAACACCATCTTCTGATGCTAGTGGATCTTCTTCGAGTCCGAAGTTGTGGATCGGTTCCCGGCTCTGAATGTTGATTCTGATCGAAAATGATTAATTATTATCTCTATCCCAGAGGATGCCTAGGTTCTCTCTGGCCCCGTAGGGGTTGCTAGCGATCTTCAGTGCTTGGTGACCGAGTAGGACCATGCTAAGATGGATTCGGTGGAAGCGCACTGCTTGTTCAATCAAGCTCAACAAGCGCTAAATCTGGTAACTTCGAGTGCTTCTTTACTATGTACTTTAGATTTTATGTTGCAAACAAATGTAACACACTTTTTTATGCTTGTAGGCCTTGGTACTTCATAATGAAACTTTCCTCTGATATTTGGAGGAGTTAAGCCAATACTAGGTTGAGAAACTTCAGGCCAAGTTTGAAGCAACTCAGAAGGAGCATGCCGAGTGGGTCGAGCAGGTAAATCGAGTACTTGAAGATAGTGATGATAGTTCGTATACGGTGTCTAACGACCCAAACCTGAAGGTCAAAAAGAGGCTTGAACAGATCGGGCACCTCCAGGCGCAGGTGGACACGATAAAAGCTGAGGCAGAGGAGTGAAAAAAAATATGGACCCTTTAGCTCTGAAAAAGGAGGTTGTCCAAGCACAACTGGTGTTGGCCGAGGCCCATCTCCGAGCTACAGAGGAAAAGACCTCGACACAGGCCAAAACAATCGACGAGATCCGATCTCAGCTGAGTTCAGTAGTCTCGAGCCAAGAAAACCTGGCCAAGGAACTTGAGGCAGCCATGTTAGAGATTGCTGAGGTCAAGGTTGAAGTTGTGAAAAGGTGGCCCAGCATAAGGCCGATACCGAGGCAACTCAGGATCAAGTGAAATATTTTGTGGAACACATGAAGTGGCAATCCCGAAGGGAGGACTTCGAAGAATTTCAAGCTCAGGGCTTCAGCCTATTGGCTGAGATCGAGAATGCCAAGATATCTGAGGCCAAGGCCAGGAAGCTGGCTTATCCCGAGGAGGAGGATTCCGAGGGGTCTGAAGACTCGGATGAGCTCGATGATGATGAATACCTCAAGGGAGAAGATGTTGCTGCCGATGAGGATCAGGCCCCTTAGACCTTTAGATATTTTTGTTTCTTATTTTTTGCAATTTTGTTAAGGCCGTTCGGCCCATGTAAACTTTTATGGGGCTGTTTGGCCCTTGTAATTTTTTTTTTGGTAAATATGTATAAGGCTTTCTTTCCCTTTCAGCTTTTGGATTTTTCCTTTGTTTTATCATTTATGTTCGCAAAAAGGTCGAAATTTCTAAGCATGAAATAAGTAGGTTTTGTTCAAAGGTTCGAACAAACCTCGCCTGTACCTTAATCGATTTTAAGGTATAAGTAGCTGATATTATAGTTTGCCGAGGGTAAGTTTTAGAACCGGCTAAGGATTTTTTTTTTGAAGGCCTATCTTTTATTACAGGTCTTGGATGTCTCCGAGCCGTGTTAATATGGTCGTACCCTTTTAGTTTGGGATTCTCCCAATGGACCCATTTTCTCGAGTTATCTGGGCTTGCCCAAGATAATAGTCTCCGAGTGGAGTTGGTCGTGGCCTTTAAAATTTGGGGGTTACCTGATAGGTCATATTCCCCCAAGATCTAGTGATTTTGGCCACCCGAATTTATTGTTGGACGACTGTCCACTAATGAGGGAGAGATCATTCGAACTCTGGTTATAAGAGGCCCTTGAGCTCGTTTCCTTTAGGAGATCGAAAGTATGAAATTCTTTAAGGGTTTTAAAGAAGAAATTTCTTAAAACATAAGATGATTGTAAAGAAGAGACTTCTCTTTATTCTTGTGTAAAATAGTGACATGTGTATACATGCTTTGTATTAGGGTTCGACTGTCACACCTCCTTTTTACTACTATTATATCGGCCTTTACTACACCACGGGAAGAGATATAATAAAGAAAGGAGTTTTTCCACTTAAGGACAATCGAAACGGGATTCGTTTATTATTTAAGGTTCAGAGTCGCCACTTGGGAGATTTATGGTGTCCCAAGTCACCGGTTTGAATCCCGAATCGAGGAAAAGTTTTGACTCTGTTTGACAGTCGCGAACCAGAAATTCGGGTAAGGAATTCTGTTAACCCGGGAGAAGGGGTTAGGCACTCCTGAGTTCCGTGGTTCTAGCACGGTCGCTCAACTGCTATATTTGGCTAAATTTTGATTTTTATACATTTTAATCTATAGTGCAATTTTATAATGATTTAACCGCTATTAGTCAATTTTTAAGAAAGTGAACATCGTTTAAGAACATGTTTTGGGATCACGTCACATGAAATACACGCGGATCCTCGACACATTCTTATTCGACGTTTTGGGATTTGGATTTGGATCGCATGAAATGCACACCCGTATTTAGGAAGGTAAGATTATTAAAATTCGCGCCTAAAGCAACTAACGCGTTGTTAACTTTGCGAGGGCCATGAAAAATTCAACTAATGGCACACCTCGATTTCTAATTTTAAATGATGTTCGAATTAAACTTTTGAGGGCCATAAACTATTGGTGTTATTTTCATATGGCATACCTCACTTATTTCAAAGGATTTTATTGTTCGAAGTTGTTATAATTACATGAAATGCACCCCCAAGCCCAATAGATAAAACTTAAATGTAAAACCAGTGTTGCGTCTTCAAGATCAAACATACAATTGCTCATGAACTGGAGCACAATATTAAATAATAGATTCCATTCTAATTAGATCTAAAATTAAAACAATTACATTCACTGGGTAGTGTGGAACAAGTGTCCGGCTCCAATAGCAGCAAATTAATTTGCGTATGGTAACTTAAGATTAGTAGCCTTATTATTAAACAACAGTCTAATAAATAAAACAAACGTCAATAATATGAATCGCACATCCTATGGCAAAGAATATCAGATTTCATTCATTAATTTGCATAGATAAATATAGAAAAAACATGAGACTTACTTGGTGTCAGAAGGAACATCACTATAGAGCAAATAAATATGGAAGAGGATAAATTGATGGAGAACCTTCACAGTCCACAGAAACAGCAGTAATCAGCCCTTTAAATATCTCGATTCAACTAGTAAAATCCCAAGAGCTATGTAACTAAATCAACAGAGATGGAAAGGAAGGGGTGATGACTCGGTTCTCTTTCAGTGAGAGCATGAGAGTCATTCTTCATCTAGGAATTTTCTGGACTTCCATCGGTTATCTTCAATCAATCAGCCCTTTTTAAAAGAAGGGGATGTTTGTTCGTTATCCTTCAAGGAGAGGAAAGATGTGCCCCTTTTAGAGATGGAAAAAAAATCTGATGTGTAATGTGTATATATTTTTCTTCTTAACGTGAGCCTCCCCCTTTTTGTATTGTGTATTGTGTGTATTTATAGTGATGGGGTGGGGAGTTGTTTTGGGGGAAAAATATTTTGGGGAAGGTTTTGGGGGGAAAATATTTTGGGGAAGGTTTTGGGGGGAAAATATTTTGGGG